>WMED01025401.1:0-11027 GCA_019650415.1 Pipa parva
TTCAGGAAAATCTTCCCCCTCTTTCCTTTACTGGCTGCCGCCAGAGTTACCTTCCTGACAGTAGTTAGCACCAGAATCATTGTTACAGGGTCTCTGCAAAACATTCCACAGCACCACCAAGGGAACCCTGGTGCTGATGATGTTAACAGAGAGGAGAAGAAGATGCAATAAAGACGAGAAGATGGAAAAAAAAAAAAGAGAGAAAAAGATGGGGCAATAAAGAGAAGAAGATGGTGAAATAAAGAGGAGAAGATGCTGGACAGTTCAGCTACAGCCACATACAATTTTTTTTGTGACATTAGATTTTATTTTTATAGATTTTTTTCACACTCTCTGCAATATTATGGCATATAGTAAAATTTCACTACAATTTTGACAGTTTTTGGTACCGGAGAACAATAGGCGTTATTCATCAAAGTCCAGATTCGCCTTGCATAATATCTCCGTGTCTGTTCACGCCAATACGACTGGAAAGTCGCGAATTCACTTCTTATTCATGAAGCAGCAAAGAGTGACAGATGCCATCGTATGCGTTGTGTGTCGTTGTGAGGAGAATTCCTCCAGTGAAGGGCAGTGACGTCAGTCTCATCATATCCCACTAACTGTATATAAGTGAAAAATACTTATTTTTATACAGTATGTCACCTTGTGACTAATTCAAGTTTAATAGTAGACTAATTTAGTCGCATTCTTCATTGTTACTTTTGAACGCAACTACCTTACGCAACACTGGAGCCCTGCCATCAAACCCCTCAATTCACCACTCTTTTGCAGCAAAGTCAGACAGGTGAATTTGGAGCAGTACATCCTGCAGAATCCGCCCCTTCAACAGACTCTGTCACATGCTGAATAGCCGAATCACCTGTGTATGCAAATTGATGAGAAGAGCTCCGTAAGTCCACAACTGGAGTAAGCGTCAGAATTGGTTGTGAATTTATCACATCGCAGAGATTGTTGAATAAGCGGAGTTGGAGAAGTCGCAAATGGACGTGAATACGGGCATATACTCGACTGTTCGGACTTTGATGAATAACCCCAATAAACTCTATGCAGATGACAACTACCATATGTTCTTCCTTTGACAATTCATTAGTTCCTTACACTCTCTGCATCATAATTTCTATTTCGTAGCTGATTTATCTGATGCTGTGGTTTAAATAATCGTTTATGAATGTTACATAATATTTTTGCATATGAGCAGTATTTACGTTTGCTGCAGTTTAAAGCAGATAATCAAAAGATAAGGGCCCTCTTTAATTATTTTCTTATCTATAGTTTGTCAGCCTACACCCATCATTAAACACATTTTTTATTGATGGCCAGCTTGTACAGAACTCTCTAATAGAACATAGTAATGCGGGCTCAGGCCCGATTATATTAACCCCATCCCAACCAACACTAAGCCACACACAAGTTCTATAATCAGCCTTAATATTAAAAACTGTTTATTTAGTACTAAACAATCTGCAAATAAAATTACAGGCAGTGTTGTAAGCTACTAAACAAGGATCAGTAAAATGCTAAACATGTGTGTTATACTGAGCAAAGTATATGCAGTGTATTTGAGTGGCACCTAAGTGAGCTACTCATGGGAGACCCTATGAGTGATCAGGTGAGTTACTGGGCAAAGTCCATTGTTACTGCTGGGAAAGTGTGCTTCAAAGCAATGTCTAATGTAAAAGATCAATGAACAGCATCCTTATTAAAGGCAAACTAAACAAATCATTCTTCTAAGGGTGATACTTCTTGGGTGTTCTGCCGATGCCCAGCCTCCTGCTTCTTGCTAAAGCTAACTTCTTTTATTTTTTAGAATTCAGTGTCATAATCCTCTTTGAGATTAAGCCTCTTCTTCAACATCACTGATGCAAGCAAGCGCAGAAGCAGTATTTGGCCCCAATACTGCTTCTCCTCTTGTTCACATGTGGAAGAGGCGGCACAAGTGAAGGGGATTGAGACAATGAAAACTGAATACAGAAGATCCTTGAAACAAGAAGCAGGAGGCAGGGAAGGACAAAAGACTGGCATCAGTAAGTATGGGGAGATTGCCCAAGATGAATCACCCATAGAAGAATGAGCATTTTAGTTTTTCTTGAACAACTAGGCTAATGAGCAGTGTTGAAATGAAAGCAATTTGGACATCAGGCTGTTAAGTAAGAAGTTATATTATTATAGGTAAAAGGGCACTAGACATCATACACCCTAATGTAATGATTTCTTAAAATGTGTTTCTTTTGAAAACTATTCATTGCACATAGCTTGATCTATCTGACTATCGATATCAAGTAATCAATGTCAATCACTTGATATCCAAACATCCATTTCACTGATTTTAAAACCCACTACTTTCTAAGGATTTGCAATTAGCGTCGATGCTAATTTAAATCGAATTCCTTATTGATGTCACATTAGGAAGTTACACAGATCACAAAAATTCTGAAATTCATTTTAAAGTGCACCTGCCACTTCAAAACACTAATACTAATTTAGGTTGTACAAATGAAATAAACATTTTGTAAATATATATGTGTATTTTAAAAAATTTACCTTTATACAGCGTTTCTCTCTGTCATCTTCCCTGTCAGCCTGACTTTTCTCTCCCGAGTGTCGGGCGGCTAAATGATTGACATTATAGTTCCTCCAGTCAAATCCCTTAAATCACAATCTAGCAGGGATCTGATTGGAGGAGCTATAATGTCAATCATCATCATCCAACCCAAGAAAGAAAGTCAGGCTGACAGGGAAGATGACAGAGAGAAACTCTGTATAAAGATACAGATTATTTAAATATATATATACAAAATGTTTATTTCATTAGTACAACCTAAATTAGTACTGGTTTTGATATGACAAGTGCACTTTAAACTATTTTCCATGGACCAATGAATTTGTTTGCTTTGTATTAACATTTGCATTAGACCTCCACATCACAATTAGTAGCAATCTGCAGTCTGGCAAATTCCATTATATTCCTTGTGAGGATTATTAAAATTCTGTTCTACGCTACGTAATAACTAGTTTGGTGTCAGATTGTGTTTAATTTTTGGTACAGTGGTTAGCCAAGTCCAAACCTGTATTAAAGATACACAACATATTGCATTGTAGTATTTTGACTGTGCTTAGACACCTCTGTGTTTGGGTGTGTTGTCTTTTCTTAAGGCTTAGTAGAGGGATGTCAATACAACTAATTATAACTATAAGAAATACATGGAACTGAAAGCTTACATACAATCAGGACTATGGGAAAAAATAGAGTGCAAATTGAGTGCAGAAAAAAAATGAATTGGATGACAAGTGTGCCTTTTAATCTAGTTTTAGTTTTTTTTTAAATTAGGACAGAACTAGACTGCCTTCGCCACTGAAGTAAAAGGAGAACTAAAGGGAAAACGAAAGAAAAAAAATGATCTTCTAGTCAGTAGAAATGTTGCAGTCTGAGTTTGAACTGTGCTTAATATTGTTTTGTAGACTGATGGTGTCGGTAGTTTGGGTAGTAAGTTATAGACTACAGTTGTTCTCCAGACTTGGCAGTTTAATTGCAAACTTTTCATCAAACAAGATGACATCTTCAGTGCATGGTAGTAATGTGCTGTTTCCTGAACGCTGGTGTTTATATAGGTTCTATGTATGACTGTGCTGGTATCTGATTGGTTGTTGATTCTCTGAGACTTCAGTTTATATGGTTATGATTGTTCTTGAGGACGTATAAAATTGCTAAATTGTGTATCTCTTCTCATGTCTTTCACTCACATAGGTTCATATACTTTGTCTAAATCTATGTCTGTTTACTGATCCGCTTGATGAATACCAAGCCTCTAGAAATTCCCTGTTTGGTCTTAGGGGTAATTCAGCAAAGTGCGAACTTCCCTCGCGATCCTTCGATTCACCTCGGCAAAACTGTTATGCGCTCGCTTCTCTCCTACACGCGGACGTCACCGAACGCTTTAAAGGTATTCCAGTCTCGGCGAGGCAACTGGAGTGGTCGAGTGCCAGTGAGGGAACATTCTCATTGGCCCTGCATTGAACGTAATGACGTAAACCCTTTTGCACCGATTTGATAAGTGGGTGGAGTTTTGTCCCGGCTCTTCCCAAGCATTGTTAAATCTGCCTCTGTGCAGTGAAATGACAGCACAGTTCAAGCTGTGACTGCAACGTTTCTACTTACTATAAGGTTTTTTTGGGTTTTTTCCCTTTAGTTCTCCTTTAAGACACAAAGGGGGGAAATGTATCAAGTGTCCATTTTATTAGCAATTTATCATTCAGTCTGCATCCATTTTGCACTAGCTGCACCTGCTTTTTAATTTTTTGTAAGAATCAGTGATTAATACCAGGCACATCCTGTTATAAGAAGTAAAATGAACCCCTGCCTGAACCCTGGCATTAGAGAACCAGGTAACGCATTTGTGTAAAAAAAACGTTACTAATTTCTATTTTACGTCCTTTTCTACACTATTGATTTGTCTGGGTAAAAAAACGTTAGCAATGTCCGTTTGTGCCCAAATGTTAGCAAAATGTTAACAATTACTATTTGTGCATGGAAATTGCTAATATTTGGACACAAACGGGAAATGCTAACATTTTTACACAAACTAATAATCATTTTTTAAAAAAAGGACGCAAATTGCTAACATTTTTACGCAAAAATTGAAGTTATCATTAGGCGCACATTTAATGTTAAATAGCTGTTATTTTTTAGCGCCTATTTTTACCTTTGCGATAACGCCACTTGATACATTTCCCTCAAAGTGGTGTGTAAAATCTGTCCATTTGGATATATTTATCCAAACCCCTTTCAGATATCCAGTGGCGTAAGCATTACGAGACTCTGGTGCAGGATCTGAGTAGCGACCCATTGCTACCATCACCACTGAGCGCCGTCTTTTCCAGAGCCACTTGTAACGCCATGCTACCCCATTCTCCCATTTTGCTGCTTACCTCTCCGCTCCTTCCCAAATGACTTGAGTATTAGCTTGGAAAGCTCCATACGTTGAAAAACAAAAATCTCTAAGTTACGTTATTCTTAAAGGAACAGGAGGATCCGTGAGATTGGCTTGGTGCAATGGTTAAATAAAATCACTTCAATGCAGAGCATTGTATAGGGACATCTGGGTAGCTTGGTGCTCCAGGACCTAGAAGGAAACTTGTTGGAGAATTCTCCCAGCATGCCAATTAGGGACCTAGGCTACTGGCCTTTTTCAATCCTGGAAATAGGGCAAGGTAGGAAGGAATACGTCCCTTAAACTAAAATGACAAATAAGGTATTTAAAAAGTTTACATATTAGCCAGTTGGACATAACAAAACAAAGTTTTAAAGGATCTCCCACTTTGACAGTTCAGGATTCAGTGTTTCAGGTTAGTCTCAAACCTCCTTGACAAAGGCCATGTCTAGATACTATCATGCGTTGTATATCTAAATCTCTACATCTACCAGTTTGTTTGGCATTAAACTGAATAAACTCACTGCTACTTTTTGATTTTTGTACCCTTTCCTTTTAGGAATTTTACCCAGATTTATGATGCCGACTATGGAAACTGTTACATCTTCAATTGGGGACAGGAAGGCCAGGAACTAATGGCATCAGCCAACCCAGGAGCCGATTTTGGTAGGTTGCATTGTTGATGCATTTGAATAAGATAAAATACTGGGACTAATAACAAATGAATCATTGTTCCTAATGGCTATCAGTATAATCAATATAACCATGAACCATCACACAGATGAATGTGAGCACAGACAGTCCTCCAAATCCCTCCTCTGGTGGACATAAGACACCTTATTCCATCAGTTCAGATAGTGTTGCTGCCAGTTCTGACAGCTTAACAATGGATTCGGAAAACATCAGTAAACTCTGTTTGGGTTTCCAAGAATCCTATTGGTTGAGTCGGGTTAACCCCCTCCTGCCTCTTAACTCTGGTGCGTGTGGGAGATTCAAACCGCCACTGGCCCCGGCTATTAATTGTTAGGCACTGCGGCTCCTGTTTCCTGACCCCATACAGTCTTTTCCAGGCCAGGGGTGGTCAGTAACGGTGGCCCTGTTACCTGGCGTACAGCCAGGTACCCCTCTTAAAGGGACAGTTTCAGCCAGTTTAGTATTCTTGATTTCCCAGCCACTGGAATCCTTCCCTATTCAGTGCAATACAGCATAACACTTGTTTGCAAGTCTATAAAGCTATCAGAAAACCAAATAAAGCTTTTTCTCTTTTCTTGTTAAGCTGTAATATTGCTTTATGATATACAATTTCACTATGAATAACACCTATGTTGAGTGTGGGTAACATGGGAACTACAGTAGGTACAGGGAATTAATGGAAAACAAACTGTAATGTGTTAGATATGCAGTCATTCCCATCATGCATCTAATGGCAAAAAGGAGATCAAGTGGTACCCTCACCTTCTCCATTGAGTTCATGGGAGAAATTAGTTCTTTTAGACCAAAAGTAATGCTGTTGGTGCAAAGCCCTTCTCCTGACAAAATATATGTCCTAAAAAAGGGAATTTCATTAACAACCCTGCACCTGATAACATTATCTCTGTTGTTGAAATTGAGGGGGACAGTTTTGATGAGTAGAGGAAGGTCTGAATCACAGATGTTTCTCTAAATAAAAGCAGTTTGAGACCATTACATAGATTGCTAATGCGTTACATCAGCTGTCCGCCCTCTAGTGTCTGCTGGGAAGGAGTGTCTACCGCCATATGGAATGCAGTTTTCTGCACAGGAGACAGTTGCAAAAAAATATGCAGAGGCCGGTTTTGAATTCCTTTGTTGGGTCCATGGCCCAGTGCTTTAATATGATAATTGGATTTCATTAAGGAGAACAATTTTATTTTTGTGGGGTCTGTTGAGTTGACCAGTACTGACTGTGATTACGATGATGTTAATGTTTAATTCCTGCATCAATGTTACACTGAAGATTGTGTATTGTGAACCTACATAGAGGTTTGAATTCCAACTCCATTTACTTTTATTTTTTTTGAATGCGCATATTTATCCTATTTTCGAATATTATGTAATTTTATGGGTGAACTTGTTTGCCAAGCACTACAGTCATGGATAGCAGATATTCTTGGCTTGTTAAGCTCTATGTCATCAATGTTCTAAGGATAGGTGAGGGCCCCATGCCAAGTAAATTATATCTCATGTGTTTAATTTTTTGTTCTTTCACTTATAGTAAATTGCAGGCCTTTAAATAACCAAAAATATTTTTAAAAGTTATACATTTCCAGGGGCTGTGTGTTAAACTAAATGCAGACCTTTTATAACGTCCAAGTTACTTCAAACACTGCTCAGTGGCCACAGAATGACAAGGAACATGTGAAAATGTGTTTATTCATGGTTCCTAGAAATTTGTTAAAAAAAAAAAAAAAAAACCTCAAAACAAAACCAAAAGACTATGACAGAATCACAGACAACACCAAAAACACAAGGATCCATGTCAAATTTACAAGATGATAATTGTTTAATGTAAGTGCTATTTATTCTAGTTTATATTTCATTACACAGTGAAATAAAATAAGGAAACGTAACTCCCTATATGGGTGTTGGCTGGAATGAAACCAGAAAGTCGCCAATATCTTATAATTATGAGCTGTCTTCAGGAAATAGGCCATCATTTGTGCCATGTGAAAGTTGTGGGTTAGTTAAGGATAATTAGCAGTGATCTTTTTTTTTTTTTTATTAGACAAAATTAAGGCTCAGAATCACCAAAAACAAAATAATTATGCCCTGTATAAATTAATAATATACTCTTACTGCATTTCTAGAAAGCATAATATTCTTATAAAGGATAATGTTTCCAATTGTGTAATTTATAAGTATATTACAAGTTACCAAGGCCGAGTTATACAGGGAATGTCCTCTGTACTGAACCTTCTCCTTCTTCCTGGACTCTCAAAAACTCTTAAAGTGCACCTGTTACCTCAAAACTCTAATACTAATTTAGGTTGTACTAATGAAATAAGTGCTTTTGTAAATATATATTTTAAAAATGTACCTTTACACAGTGTTTCTCTCGGTCATCTTCCCTGTCAGCCTGACTTTTTTTTCCTGGGTTGGGTGGGGATAATGATGATTGACATTATAGCTTCTCCAATCAGATCATGATTTAAGATATCTGATTGGAGGAGCTATAATGTCATTTATTATTTAGCCCTATCCCCCCTGGGTAGGCAGCGCCCCTAGCATTTGCCTACTCTGCCTAATGGCAGAGCCGGCACTGGCCCTACCCACCTGACCCCCAGGAAAGAAAAGTCAGGCTGACAGGGAAGATGACAGAGAGAAACACTGTATAAAAGTTGCATTTTTTTTAATACATCTATATTTACAAAATGTTTATTTCATTAGTACAACCTACATTAGTATTAGTTTTTGAGATGTTCACTTTAAACAGTCCATAGTGATTAGGTTTCAAGTCCGTCTTCACTCACTGTGATTCTTATTGCAGGAGCTGTGTTATATTAAATTCCCTATTGAGAACATCATTTTAGTTGAGAGAAATGAATAAAAGATGTATTTTTCACATCAATGCAATTTATATGTTATAATTTATTATCTAAATAATCTTTACTTCAGCAGACCCCAACTTTGCTGGTCAGGGGACAAGTTCCCCTCTCTGCAAAATTTTGATGGACCAGGAGGGGATTGCATCAGCATTTAGTGCCGGGCCACATGTTGGTGATGCTCTTCCTGTGTACTCCTCAACATTCCTTATTCTCCCTGTACTGTGACCCCCCTTGTTTATTCTCCCCATATTCTCCCCAAATGTGCCTTCTTCTTTTACAAGCTCTGTATTTAGATAACTGCCATATAACTACAGATTGTATTATTTTAAGTTTGGTGATACTGTTTCCTTTTAAGGCTAATTTGATCTAAGATTTAAATGTTTTTGTTTGTTTTGTTTTTTTGCCTTCCTCTGGACCAACAGGAGTAAACTAAGGGATATTTGCTTTAAATAGAAAGAGGCTAAACTTATTGGACCTGTCTTTTTTTTTTTTCTTCCAACCTTGCTATCTGTATAAATGAAAGTTACTGGTATGTCAGTGCAAATTAGCAACTTTCACTTTTTTGTGTGATATGAGTTTACTAGCCAGCAACAATGAACAGATCATAAATACAATATTTCACTAGCTAAAGATTTATGACTTAGCCCCACAATATAATTCCCCAGCTTGCTGAAAAACAACGGATGTATTTGCAAATAAAAGAATGGGAAAGAGAAATAGGATGTTACGTTTTATATAAAGTCAATTCAATCGTAGTTTTTAAAAATGAGTTCTTTTTCTTTTTTTTTTTTCTATTTTTTTTTTTTTTAAATCTCCCTAATTTGTCTCTGTATCTCAAAGCCAGAGCTACGATATTTTCACTGGAATAAATCCAGAAATAGTTGTCCATTTGTCCATAAAATGTTAACTCTGTCCTGAACCTGCTGTAAGTGCCCAGAAAAATCTGAATGTCCTCCCTGTTTATTCTGTTATAAACAGAATATCGAATGTCTTCCAAGGACATTAAACCTTACAATCAGTCTTGTATTCTTTTACTATACTGGTCAAAACAAAATAATCACTTTGGTGCACTGGTATGTTGAACAGTTACAAGGTAATGTCACTTCTTATTCAAAAATAAAGTTAGAAAAACCATTATTTTCTCCTTTAACATAAATATATGTAAAGTTGGATTTTATCTTATTTAGGATCATATTTATAAAGGGACAGCTAAAAAAAAAAAAAAAAAGTGCTTTTTATTGCATTTTTATTTTATTCTCAGTAGCGGTTCGAACAGGTTTTTATGATTATTCCCGTTGGCCCTTTTATTGAGGCAGCCATTGAACAAAATTACCCACAAATCAATCACCTTGATTAACTCATCCTATGTCAAAAAGGGATAAGCATTAAGGAGGGAATTTAGGATATTCCGAAGTGAGGTGCAGAGTGTTCGCCTCACTTCGCACTGACTGCTATGCGCTCGCTGATGTCCTGCACGCAGGCATCAGCGAACGCATTAAAGAGATTCAAGTCTCGGCGAGTCAACTCTTTTGCTCTCGCCGAGACTGGAATCCCTTTAATGCGCTCGCTGATGCCTGCGTGCAGGACATCAGCGAACGCATAGCAGTCAGTGCGAAGTGAAGCGAACACTCCGCACCTCACTTCGGACTATCCTAAATTCCCCATTTAGACATTTTTTTTTCATTTGCAAAAAAACAAAATAAAATAAACCCATTACAAAACCACAAGGTTCCATTTGGTTTTAGAATTATCCCAATGGAACTAGACCACCTACTATAGGATTTTTTCAACATTTTCTGAACCTCGCCAGATATTAGATGTGGGCTTCTGGTACCAGGTGGAGTTCTGATTTAACTCCTACAGAGGGTTCTATAACAATGTTGTATAACATTAGTTCTGCCCAGCAGGTCTGAAATCAAATTTATGTTTTGCTGCCAAAATTTCTTTGTAAAGTAGTTAATATAAAGGAGGAGAGTACTTTATTACAGATGGATCTAGATACGTTGGAAGCTTGGGCAGGAAAGTGGCAAATGAGGTTTAACACTGATAAATGTAAGGATTATACATATGGGAAGCAGAAATGCATGTCTAGATTATTTGACAAATATAAAGGACATAGTTCTACCATTTAACAAGATGACTCTTCAGATCTCATCTGAATCATTGTGTACAGTCTTGGGCACCATTGCACAAGGAAGATGTTTTTGTGCTTGAGCTGGTAATTTCTAGCTGATTGATTAATTCTTGTTCTTGCATCATGTTTGATAAGGTCCCTCAATTACTTACTATTAATCAAAAACAATGAGCTTTCTAGAAATTGATTTGTGGTTTCCTCACATAATCTACCCAAAGCTCAGTTTAATGAATAAAAAAGATTCTATTGTCCCCAGCATTCGTATCACATTTTTCTTTTCCCTTTGTTATGAAACATTTTGGAATTTACACTGGGGTCCTGGGGACGATAAATATAGCTTTTCTACAAAGCCCAAAATCAGAAAAGTTGGCACGTTGTGTAAATCGTAAATAAAAACAG
>WMED01025404.1:0-11026 GCA_019650415.1 Pipa parva
GTTACTCATAATATGATTGCAATTGTATTTCTGTATGTGATAAAACCATCTGACAAACACTCATAAAAACCAGAGGGAAGCAGATCATGTGAAAATATGATATTTGTGTCATTCTCAATACTTTTGGCCATAACTGTACAGTCTGGACAAAATTGAAAAAAATGCATATGTTAGTAAATACGAATTACTAACTTTTATTAAATGCATTTTATTTTCAATTTTGGCCCTAAAATGAAATATCTTACCTGTTTAGAAGTGCTATGTAGCACTTCCGTGTTTACGATTCCATCTTCATCTGTGCCGCCGACTCTAAGGTGTCCTGGAGCTGAAACACATTCTTCTCCTGTCAGTCTGCAGCCCGGCGCCGTCATCTCCTAATAGTCACATGGGAGAGCGGCACATCATCAACCAATCTCCCCTTGATGATGCGCCGCTCTCCCATGTGACTATTAGGAGATGCCGGCGCCAGGCTGCAGACTGAAAAGAGAAGATTGCGGCTGTGAAGAGTTTCTGCTCCAGGACAACTTAGAGTCGGCGGCACAGATGAAGATGGAATCCTAAACACGGAAGTGCTTCTAAACAGGTAAGATATTTCATTTTAGGGCCAAAATTGAAAATAAAATGCATTTAATAAAAGTTAGTAATTCGTATTTACTAACATATGCATTTTTTTCAATTTTTCCCAGACTGTACCTTTAAATGATGTTTGTGTTTGCACATCACTGCCTTCTCCCAGTTTTGTTAAAATGATTTGCATTGGATTTTAAATTTCATCAGCAGGAAGCCCTTTTGTGCAAATTATCACTTAAAAGAGCAGCAAAGCCAAAATAAGTAAACATTCTTATTTGGATTGGCATGACAGTTAAATACATGTAAATATGTTATCTTTTATGTTAAATTCATTTTGCTTTCTGTCTAGATTTATTTTAACCGATAACAGCTATGTTGTTAAAAGGAAATGACAGAGTCCCGTTGTGTTCTATAGAGGTTTACATATTCTGGAATTGCTCCCAAATGCCAAATATCATACTTTATAGATACAATTTAGTATTTTTGGAAGCACAGATTATATATGCAATTTCTATAAATGTACTGAGACATTTTCATATTTGGCATTACTATCCTTTTAAGGATGCAGAGAACAGAAGTTCTTTATCTGTATGACTCATACATAATTTCAGGAAAAGTACATTTGCAAATGTCAGGTTCAACATTTGAATATTAAAAACACTTCTTAGCACAAGGTCTATTGTGCTAGTAGGGAAATCCAGCACTGTTTGGGCAAATGTGGAAGCTTGGTTGACTCACTCGAGATCAGTAGAAGAACATTTTACCAAGACAGGGAAAGCAGAACAATGTGCAAACAGACTGATTTAAACGCTGTCAAGCTAAGTGTCATCTACGGTTTTTAGGGAGCTTATAAAGGAAAGAAATCTGAGGACAAACTCCAATAATGCAAAGCATACGAAAAGCTAGAACTAAAAAAATTAAACAAGGAAACATTAACGACTAAAGGAAGACAGAGATTATGGAGGCCACACATATACAGATAAATTCCAGCTGGGACAACGATAGTACAAGATTTGAAACAAAACTAAATTGCTAAAAGGCCACTGGGATTATGTAGCAAACAGAAACAAAAATTGCTCCATTTCAGTAAACCACCCCAACGGTCAGCATTTATTTGTACATAGGATAATCAATGTAAAGTTCTGATTGGTTGTTATGGATTATAGGACTGGAGCACGCTTCACCCAGGTCAGACTAAGTACATATGACATTTCAGTGCATGTTTACATCAGCGGTTTTGAGCTTGCTTGAACACACAGGATCTGTTTGAAAAATCGGTTCTCTCTGTCCCAAATGGATTTAATATAAGAAACAGACTTGTGAGAAAGTCTTGTGGTATCAAGCAAGTCACTAGCAGTGGCGTGCTTAGAATGGGACAAGTCCTTGGGCCAAATCTGCACCCAGGGCTGTTGCCAAGGATGGGTAGGAGTGGTGAGAAATAATGGGTGGATTACTGCAACCCTGTAGTTCTGTCACTAGTTACAAGTATAAAGAGGACCATGGTTAATAATATGATTCTCTCTTTTATGTTGTAGTGTTACTGTGTCTCACACTTTTACATATTTGCTAAATATTTCTAATCCTGGGACTTGACCCAATTTTTTCTACGGTGAAACACTGGGGTAGAAGGAAGCAAGTTATCCGTTTCTCACCTCACCCCAAAATGCAAATGTACCTTGGTCTAGTAAACAGATTAGCACAGCAGACTGGATGTTCAGAATTTTTTTTGAGCTTTGTTGATTAACATTCAAACAGTTTGTGTTATAAATTTGTCCTTCTTTGTGTTATAAATTTGTCCTTCTGAGTCTAAGCAAAAAAGCCTTAATTGTATTGTAGCTACAGATATTTGACAATGCTATATGTCAATACACTGGGTACCAGTCAGAATGTCCATGGGTTCTGTAAAAGGATGTGGTTTTGACCAAGCTATATTTTAAATTTTAAAGTCTCTGACTGTTTAAATGCAACTTAGAGTAATTGTATAATTCTGTGGACAAAATCTTATTCATACCACAGGGAACTGACTGCAGAATTGTTTTGCAGTACTAATTGGCCTTTAAGAGAGATTATATTTCAATGTAATTTAAAAAAAAAATACTGGTAGAATGTGTTCCTTGATAGAGCAGATTTTCTTGTACTTAGAAAATTATTAACACTGCTATAATATAATAAGATGTTCAGATCACTTTATAAAACTCCATTTTGACATTAGCAATGGAGATATTTTATTTATTTTGAATGTCTTTCCTCCAGCTAAAGCCCCAGTTTCACAGTTTTAAATTACCAGCAGTAAATATTTATTTACTAAAAATGTATTTACCCAAAAGCCTGATCCTGGATTAAAAAAAAAAGGTAGCTAAGTGGTTGCACATAAAATAATCCTATATGGTTTAACATTAAAGAAAATATAAGCTATATATAATGTGTAAATAAAATATGCTTCTGTAATATTTAAAAATGACCATTTACCTCATTCATAATAAAAACATATTGGTCTAATTCAGTTGTCATGGGCCTTATCCCACAAAGAACACACTAACATTTTTGTATGGCAAGGAATCAATGGTTCTCCAAGGCAACTGGAATCTTCTGAAGACCATGTGCAATGGTCAGGCTTTGACTGTAGGGTACGGAGGAAGAATAATAAAGAAACAGGAGAAAAGGTGAATGTATGTCACATTTTAGGGAAAGCAGCTTGTAACAGACACTTTACTCTTGCATCTATATAGTTGTGTTTTCCTGTGGGAAGATGGGCAGATAATGTTCTGTAATCCCATTCCCAATAGGGATAATTCACCAGCTGCTGTGTCTCACTGTTGATACCTTCCCTGGAAACATAAATATGTTCAACCATCATCAGAATCAAATTCCTGAGACACCTCCTCAGAGGAGCTGTCCTTGTGGATTCGGCCATCACTTCTCATGCTGTGGAAGGTCTTCTTGAATGCCACCATCATAGCATGTGCCAACTTCTTAGCTTTTATCTTGCTCTCACACTCCACAGCATGACAATCCATTTGGAAGCTCAGGTCATCATTAATTTCCCTATAAACCCAGGCAAAGATGTTGGGGCTCACATTGTGATCAGCTGTGCAATAGGCTATGCGTGCCACTTGGAAAGTGTCCATGTGGACAGTAGCTTCACCTTTGAGATCCTGGTGATGAAGTCGAACTTGGAAGGGACGGATTTCAAGAAGAGCCTTGGATGGAAAAACATCTTCTCGAGCTAATGTGTGCTGCTTCCACAGCTCAATTACTGGCTGTTCTGTGCACCCTGAAGCAAAGTGAACGCCTGTTGTGGACACTTTACCCAGATAAGTCACCTGCAACAAAGAAAAATGAATTCAGAAACTATCCAACAGCTCAATAAATTTGCAAATATCAAAACCTAAAATGAACATTCTTTATATTACGATACATAAAAACAATATTAAGAGAAAATTACTAAAATCAAGCCTTACGTATTTGTGAGTACAGTTGTTCAAGTTGGCATTAGTCAAAATAACATTTTTAGAAGCCTCACAATATTTACTAAAATGGTATGTTTTGATATATGCAGTAAAGTGAAATTTATCATAACAGAGATAACTATGCATAGTAGAACATCCTGTCATTTAAAGGTTTTATTTTAAAATGCATCTCAATTAGTGATGAGACATTGTACTTACGAATTATATAAATCTGCTAACTATATCAATCAAGCCTGTAAATTTTATCAGCTATATTATATATCTTGGCTAAAATTATAAAGCATCGCCCATTTTGCTTCAAACTTCTGTTGTGTACAATTATACTTCAAATGTCAATCTTGAAAAAAGAAATTGTACATTCCTTGTATCATTATATGTTCCTATGACTTACACCACATAAACAAAAGCAAAGACAAAGATATACACCACATAAATGTAGCACAACTATCAAGCTAAACATATTTAACTACACAACTATCCAACATGCAGTTCTCCAGCAAAAGTCCCAGCATTCCCTGACAGAAACTGACCTACAACTACAGTTGGAAAGTTCAACAGGCAACCTGTAATAAGTTTCTAGTTGAAGGCATTGCCTCTATCCCTATATTTTAAATGGTTCACTTGCAGCACTTCCTTGGAGTAGAACATCTTCAGAGCAGTTCTGAATGGTACTTTGCAGAATTAAATGGCTGCACGAAATGGACTCCTTGTTTCAGTCAACAGGAATCACTGTTATTAAACCACATGTCTGTGGCAATGGCCCTAAAAAAACCTAGATGTGCAATTTTAGGGAAATAACTGCAGCTGTGTTCATTACCATCTGCAATTCCCGTAAAACAGTCATCTGAGTCAGCTGTTGGTGTCTAACCACTATGACATTCCTTTGATAAAATTGCCCCAGAGAGGCACAGCTTTAGTAATGTCCAGAGTTCTGGAAGTCAAAGATCTCCTAAATTAACAGCTAGGAGTGTCTAAGACAGCTCTGTGTGGCACAATGTCATTCCACAACACAAATACAAGATAATCCAGACTTAGTGAGGGTTGGTGTTAACAGAAATTGTAGATAATATGTCCAGTTCCACCAAACTGTACAACAAGCCAGAGTTTGCTGTGAAATGTGCAAACCGTCCTTCCATCCAGCATAAGTAAACTTGGCAAGTAACAAGGTAATGACAATTTAAATTCCTCTGGTTTCCGCTTGAGCAACCCGGCCGTGGCGCACTGTGTAAGACTCCATTCGACCCCAGGGAATTTGGGTTGCAATATGCTGCTGGCTGCGGGTAAGATATATGTTACTTTGGCTGCAGCACAAAATCAAGAGGCCCCAGACATTCCACTGACTGAGAAAATACAAGGAACCTCATTTAACTGTTACTCACATCGGCTACAAACACTCAGCACTTTTTTTCAACTTATTTAAATGGCTTATTGATCTACCCACAGCAACGTCTTCTCTAGCCCAGTCTGTTGATGCCTTGCAAAATCTTACACTTTATTTAATGTCAGACTTATTTATACCTGAATATATTTGATGGTCTTTTTAGAAATGATGGTATCACATCTTTCTGCCAATGTTTATAACAAAATGGCCCTTTTTCCTTAAAATGGTTTACAGCCCTGTATAAAAAAAAAAAGGGGTTTCTTAAGGTTATGCTGTTTTTCTTTTCAAATGTCATTTTAAATGATAACCTGGTCCCTGTGGAAATAATGAAAAATGGAACAGGAATCAGTTTACATGTTTGTACAATTTAATAGTAACTAGCAATATAAATGAATTAACCATTTTCTGATATTTACCCTGAAAGATGAGCTATGAAGTTTTCCCTCCCCAGCACTACCTGGAACTTTTCTACTCAGGGACCATTAGTAATGGGACAGCTCCAACAATTCAGAGTTCAGATCACATGACAAGTTGGGACACATCTGATAGGAGAAGCAGTGCTGTTATGGAATCCCCCGACTAGACCAGTAGAAAAGTCCCATATTACTGAGTCCAAGAGGTCTGAGCTAATTGGAAATCAAAGCTCTGTTCACCAGTTGAAGTGGAGATAAAAGCAATACAATTTTCACTCTCATTTGATTCCATTAAGTATGCAGTCACTAACAAGAAACTATAACAATACATTTGACCTTTCATACAATAAATACAGTATGTGCAAGTCAGGCTGTGTATATGTGAGTGTTCATTCCTGTGTGTCTCATGTCTGTGAGAGTCTCTTTGTAAGTATGTGGGTCAGTGAATGTCTCTGCATCAGTGTTTATGACTGGGTACACCATTGGGAGGTGAATCAGTCAGTCTGAGACTTTTACATCTTGTATTTTGGCTGTGCATTAGGAGCTGGAGTAAAGGAGAAGTCTACTGGCCAGTTTTTTTTTGTCAGATGATGCAGGAAACTGCTGTACATCACCTAATATTATAATCAATTGTAACAGCTTTATAAGTTTTTGGAGTGATAATCCCCTAATGTGTGCCACATGTACAGGGTATTGTCCCTAAAATAAAATGTAATCCAAAACACCTACCCAGCCAGTCTATGCAAGCTGGAAGTAAAAAGAAACAAGAATTATCAGACTTGGGTTCCAGAACTGTTTGGTATGAATCCTTTTCCAGGACAGAGAGTCCTCAGCTACTCTCCTGATTGCGAAATTCAAACAGTGAGATATGTTCTTGCTATAATATCACACAAATTAGTAAAACAGAGACATTAGGTCAGTTTCCATTGCACGCCTCTCCTCCAGCAACTAGTCACAAGCTATGTATGAAAATGATTTATTCTCACCATGTTGCTGGTCATACGACGGCAAATTTTTGGCACTGAAGAGGTTACAGACAGGACGCAATCTTTGGCTTAGTCAGAATATTCCACTAAACTGCTTTGATTGAAAATAACCCAAAACATCTGCAGGGATCTCATGCAGAGTGAAAATATTGGAGTAAAGCGTACATTCCACATGCCTCGTTAACCCTGCTGACACACATACTACTGGAACTGCTCAGTGGATATTGTCAGTGGCAGTATTATAGCTAGAAGCAATGTGCCCTGGGCCCCCTTGCCTTCCTACCCAGACATCCATGCACAGTTATCACTGTTTTCTTATTTAGCCATATCATTTGGTTCTTGTATGCGGGATGACATAACCATTTCACAGTACAGGTTTTGATGTACGCTTCTTTGTACTCAGTGACTCCCCCCTCAGGTCTCTGTAGTTACAGATTAGGAAAAATTCTAAATCATTACGTTAAAAGTTAAACTGTATTTAGTTTTTAATACTGAAAAATACAAGCAAAAGGACGAAAGATTCAGAAATTTTGTCTGGCAACATTTAAATTAAAATATCATTAAAAACACTTTTTCCCCATTATCACATTAAGGATAAATGTGTGCATGCACTGATATGAGCCCCATGTGTAAATTCTGCACTAGATAACCATCAGTTTAGCAGAAAATGATTTGTTTCCATTAGCTGGAGACAGTTCTGGGTTTTCCTTCCCATAAGCCAATTACCAGTTACAGCACATGTCTATACACCTTCTGCTATGGAGGCTACCTGATGGATATTGTGCCTCTGGAATTATAGTGAAACTCACCAGACATTAGAACTGTAGAAATACACAGCAAGATAACAGTTTTCTTTGTGCAGGGTTGCTTCACATAATTCACAAACAAGCATCCAATTTGATTTGGAGCACTAGCACTGATATTTATCACTGATTTTTATGTATATATTTTATTTCATACTTCGCCATTTATGCTTACTATGTATATTTATTTATGGACTTGCGTTTCAACATATTGTCACAGCTCTTATTACCCGTCTGTGTATGAAAGTCTTCCTCCCATTTAGACTGTAAGCTCTACGGGGGCAGAGACTCTTGTGTCAACCTCAATATAGCACAAAAAGTGATTTATCCTTGTGATCTTATACTGTATTGTTTAATGCAATTTCACGTGTCTGTATTATATTTTTATTACTGAACTGTACAGCTCTGTGTATGTTTGTGGCGCTTTATAAATATAATTAGACATACTGTACATACAGTACACATGAAGCTTAGTTACTTTGAATTGGAAACATTAGCCAAGGATGATGTTGAATTCCTGGCCATGGGATCAAATGCTACGGCCAGCAGATTTGAAAAGCTAAGGGCCAATAGATATTACAACATTATTTTGTGTATGTGTAATTTGAGTTCAAGCAATGGCTCGCATCCTTTACAAAGGCAGTCACAGAGGAGGTTGAAATATGGAAGCATTCCTGAAGTAATAGAGAAGGGGTGAGTCACAAGACAAAATAGATTCCAATAAAGGGATATATAACCATCCTATAATTGATCACTTTGTAACAGACCATTTTCTAGACACACACAATCAGTCTTACAGTGCTATTTGTGAATGACTGTAGATTTCATTTTCATTAAATTACTATTTTAGTTTTCTCCCCTTGCCCAGGTTGCCTATGTGGAACAGCTAGTTCTCTGAAAGGTAGGTAGTAATGTAATGCCAGTTGCAAAAATGTTTAGCAACGTTTAAATGTTCTTTATTGTTGACTCCATCCGGTGTACCTGAACTACTGGCTTTAACATTATATATAGTACAGCAACTCATTGGCTACTGAGAGGATTTATTGTGACACCATCAAAGGAAAAGTAAATGCTAACAGAAGTGACCTTTGTTATTGTGACTGTGTAGGATACTGAATACTTTGGCAGTAGAAAGACCAAACATGTGGGATGTTTTTCTGCTATAAAGGCAACTTGTTCCTCAGTCGTAAAGTGAAAATCCACTTTTTGTGTTTGTTAAAGGAGAAAAAGTTGAATAATGTCCCTGGCAAACCAAATGGAATTATCTTTCTGCTGTTACTGATCCTTTAATGTTATTGCCCCAAACAACAGGAGACAGATTATTTAAACAACATGTAATTTTAGGATGAGGATCTGAAAACTGGCAAAATCTAACGCATAAACAGCTATTTCATTCATTCAACATTAAAAGCATGTCATGGTGTACATGTAAACACAGCATTTATACCCGTCACCTCAAAACTAATACTAGTTTAGGTTCTACTAATAAAATAAACATTTTTGTAAATATATAGGTATTATTACCTTTATATGGCATTTCTCTGTCCTCTTCCCTGTCAGCCTGCCTTTTCTTTCCAGAGTCGTGTGCGTGGGGCTAAAAGATTGACATTATAGCTCCCCCAATCAAATCCCTTAAATCACAATCTAGCACATATCTGATTGGAGGAGCTATAATGTCCATCATTATTTAGCCCCACCCACACGACTCAGGAAAGAAAAGGCAGGCTGGCAAAGATCGCACACATAATCATGCTCATTGCACTTCTTGAGGAGAGAGTGTTCTCATTAGGGGTGCAAAGAGCGTTATTATGTGTACACTCTTTTGCACCGCCGATTTGACTAGGAGGGTGGAGCTTAGTGCTGGCTCCTGTACCCTCCAAAACACTGTGAAGTCTTCCTCCATGCAGTGATATGACAGCACAGTTCAAGCTGTCACTGTGATGTTTCAGCTTAGTAGTAATGTTTTAGATGGCTAATTTTTCTTTCCACCTTCAGTTCTACTTTAAAAAGTGTACCCAACAGAGCAAAATCTACTCCTGGGGTGCTCACACAACTACTTCTTTTTCACAAAAAAATATGCCTTGTTAAAAGAGGGAACTGCTGTTTTAGGAACCTCCAATGTGGCTCCTGTGCTGTGGTTCCCTGCAATCTATGGCTTCATTGGCATGAGAATACACAAGATGTATTCTTTGTCCCATATCAAAAAGGTTATATACAACAATTTAAAAAACACTTTATAAACATATCTGAACTGTCTACAGATGCTTAGTAATATTATTTACATGTCAGTTTAAATACTTTAGAACATCTAATAAAGGGATGCTAAAGCCTGTAAAAAAAAAAAAAAAAAAAAAAGAGCTTTCCATTTATTGGCCACCTAGTATTAACTACAAGTGTTAAAATGACTTTAGGCTTATGGATTTTGCAGATTACTCATAGCAACAGAAGAAAAAACAAGCACTTGAGGAGAAGGTTTTTTACCTAATCTCACCCCCTCCCCCTTCGTCAAGGGCTATGGCTTAATTTTTATTAGCTTCAGGAAACTTAGTGCAAAACATGTCTGAGATACTGAAAAGCTGGAGAAAACAGTTCAGAGTGAAATGCTGCAAACAAGTAACAGACTGCACAGAGGTAACAGGAGGAAGGGCTAGGATTAACCGATAGCCTCTGCAAGTGCAGATAGCCTCTGCAAATGCTTGTTTTTTCTTCTATTGCTATGATTTTTCTTCAAAATCAGTAGGCCTAAACCTGCCATTTTAACACTTTTTTACTCTAAACTAAGTGGCCATTAAATAGAAAGCACTTTTTTTTTTAAACAGGCTTTAGTGTCCCTTTAAGCTATGATAAATTCAACATGAGGTTTTGCTACAGTACTTTACTTTTTATCACTAGGCATAATACAGTTTCCTAAAGTACAGGCGAAATACACTGGAGACTGCCACCCATGGTGGCCAATACTTGTGCACTGCTATTTGCATCCTTTTAAATATAAGTGCACATGCCCAGAGTTACCACCTGGAGATTCTGAGAGGTCTTTGATCTTTACATTACAGATTCTATTTATTTTATAGCTGCGCAACCCGAGATTCTACGCTATAGAACGTTATCTTTTAAAGTGGAAGCACAGATCACCTAGATTTTGCAATGTGCATTATTTATATTAAATAAACCATTAAACAGAAAGCAAAACATTCTGGATCACAATTGAAATAAACAACTGTGGAAGGAAGTGTAAGATAAAGATTGGTAATAAACAAGATGTGGTCTGCAAAGGCTGGAAAAAGGGGTAACTGGACTAGATAAGATAGATTAGATAGATAGATTAATACAGATAGAAAGATACAGATAGATAGATAGAAAGATACAGATAGATAGATAGAAAGATACAGATAGATAGATAGAT
>WMED01025405.1:0-10851 GCA_019650415.1 Pipa parva
GTCCAGGTGGAATAGGACAAGAGCATGTATGAGGGTGTTGGCAGTGGAGTGAGAGTCAAAAGTCACCTTAAGACAACGTACAAAGGTTACAGGGTTGATGATGGCACCATTCACTAGAATGGAAAAGGTAGGAGTGGGAACAGGTTTGGGTGGAAAGATAATCAATTCCATTTTAGAGAGATTTAATTTGAGCTGGTGCTTGGCCATCCACGAGGAGATTGCCAGAAGACACTGTATTTCATGTGTTAGCACAGGAGCACATAGGTAAATTTGGGAATCATCTGCATACAAGTGACACTGAAGGGAAAACAGGAGGAGCATAAATCCTTGGGGCACCCCCCATACCAAGAGGAGAAGAGGAGTCATTATAGCATGGGAGACAAAAAATTAACGATCAAAAAGAAATGAAGCCAGCCAAGATGCAACTTGATTATGAACCTTAAGCGCATACAGAATTTGAATAAGAAGGGAGTGATCGACAGTGTCAAATGAAGCGGATAGGTCTAGGAGAATTAGAACAGAAAAGTGACCCTTGGCTTTGGCAACCTGGAGATCATTTGCAAGTTTACACAGAGCAGTCTTTATAGAGTGCCCTGGCCTGAAACCAGATTGCAGAGTGTCCAGGAGATGGTGTGCATACAGATAGTTAGTCAGGTGGGTACAGACAAGACATTCTAGAAGATTAGAAGCCAGAGGCAAGAGAGAGATGGGACAGTCGTTAGCAAGGCATGCTGTGTCCAGCATAAGTTTTTTTAAGGATGGGGTTAATACAGGCCTGTTTAAACGAAGAAGGAAAAGTTCCAGAGGACAGGGAAGAGTTGAACAGGTGTTTTAGGGCAGGCACAAGGACAGAATTACAGCACTTAATTAAAGAAGAAGGCATGGGATCAAGCAAGCATATAGTGAGACAGGAGGAAGAGAGAAGGTGAGAAATTTTGGACTGGGTGGCAGGAGAAAAGGAATTTAGAAACTCAGAAGGGGACATAGGTAGAATAATCTCTGTGTTGTTAGGAGGAACAGTAATCTGGTTGCAAATATTACTAATTTTATTTCTAAAAAAGTAGGTAAAATCTTGTGGGGAGTGCGGGCAGGGGGTTGCACGTCTGAGGGCAAGGGTGTTAAAAATGGAGAAGAGATGAAAGGATTTTATTTATTCTGATTTATGAGAGTTCTGTAATAGAATTGTTTGGCTAGGGAGAGAGAGGAGTTAAGGCATGAAAGCAAAAACCTATAATGCATAAAGTCTGCTCGGGAATGGGATTTCCTCCACATACATTCTGCACAATGCATGCAGGATCTAATTAAAAGCATTTCTGCATTCAGCCAGGGGAGAGGATTATTAAGTGATTTTCCTTAAGTTGGGTCAGTATTTTTTTACTTCATTCTGCAACGGTTTTGCAAAGGAAGCAGACTGCCTTCTGGAGGTCCTACATTCTTTGTCACTATTACTGAATGGTGATGGCACATTAATGGAAGAACCCCAGGAGGTGGTCTACACCTGTCAACCACAAGCAGAAAAACCCACTTTTGTGCCACTGTCTAATAGCTAGAATACTGTACTTTGCACTTCCCCAACTTGGATCCAGGAACAGGTTAGGTATACAGAAGAATACATGCCATACAAATTACATTTTATAAGGCGATTACCCCATTTATTAGTCTGTGATGGGATATATGAACAAAATATACCAAAACAGCCTAATAACTAGGATAACCCCTCCATAAAACTTCAGTTAAGCGGTTTAATGTGCTTTCTTCAAATTGTGCTTACTTAGAAGATGTTACCAGTTGCAGTTGTTTTCAGATCTTTGAAGTTGGTCTCGAGTTCTGCATTCTGTTTATAACTGAGCTAGTCCAATTACATAAATTCTAGCTTCATCATAACCTGCCATCTGCATACAACTGACACTCTAGTCTTTTTGTGTGAGAGTTTAGGTTCAGCAACTGAGTAGTGGAAACCCAAATCCACCGGTGGCTGGTATAGATAGAAATGCATGCTCAAACTGAAATAACTTTATTTTTTTCTTGAATCAGTAGTCATTCATGGCCCACAAAACACAAGTTCATTGAGAAACATGACAGCTCTCTTTAAAAAAAATGCAAAGATTCCGAAAAAGAAAGTTACATTCACATATTAAGCAGTTGACTGAGCATCCCATCAGACCAAGAGCTCATGCTTCAGTTTTACAGCAACATCTCTAGCTTATAGGATTTACAGCAAAGAAAACTGAAAGGAGATATAAGAAAAAAAATTGTTTACGGAGAGGGAGATAAACACATGCAATAGCCTTTCTGCAGATGTATTGGAGTCGAATACAGTAGGCAAATATCTAACATGCATGGAATAGATACAAGGCAATTTTACAAATGTGAAAACAGTCAATTCATTTGTCAGACTCCATGCTTGTGAATGATCGTTTCTATGTTTCCCCCTAAGCAGAATTTCCATTACTACGTAGGAAGTTTACAGTGTAAAATCGAAACGTACTATCTGATTACTCCTAAGTGTGAAGTGAGAATGTTGCTTGTGGACATTGAAGTCATATAAACATGACTTAGTCAACTATAAAGGAGATGTCTTTGACATACATTATACAATATGTTATGTAAAGTATGGCTAAGAGGAACCACCTTTTTGCGGCAATATGTTAATTCATAACATCAGCCTGATTATTTGTTAAGTGGGAAAATAGCCATTAGAACTGTGTGCTTCTATTTTACCGTGAGATCTTATGTGTGGTCTGCAGCCCTGCCAGTTGGCATGTATGTTGGCCAGCCTTGTAACGTATCAGACAATGACTAGCTCTGTATTCCCTGCTGCAGTGCCAGTGGTGTTTGGGAGGTTTAGTCTTTCAGCATCGCGTGTGGACAGATCTCAGGAGGAGCATCTGGCAATAGCAGTATTACAAATAAATGCTCCCAGACACATCTAAAGATTACACTGGAGTCATAACTTGTTTTTCTTCACACTGAGTAGAAACCACCTTTTCAGACATCAGTTATGAAGTTCCTAGGGTCTGCAATATCAGATTAGAAATGTCTTGTGTGCGAGCAAATGATGAATATTCCACCTAAGATTAATAGGTATGAGAGAGCATAATCCAAAATAACATAATCTGAATTTAACAGTACTTTTACTTGAAAACCAGTTGAAAATAACAAATGTGTAAATCAGCAACAGTAATAATTAGATATGGCGCAAAGCACCCATGTTGTAGCTATCTGTCTGTCGGTCTGTCTGTCTGTCTCTATCTATCGCTTGCATTGATATAAATGCTAACTATATTCTGCTTTCTAATCCAGCTAAGCTAGATGTGAGCTTCTGGGAGGGCTTGTCATGTTTGGAGCTGATTTCTCTGTACCTTGCATAATTAAAATTCCTGAGGTAAGCTAAAAGAAAAGAAATGAACTAGATCCAGTAATGCGGGGGGAATAATATTGCAGCGATTCCTGGCGGATAATCTGCTTATTTTTTATATTTCTTACATAATTCAATACACCATGGGTACAGACCAGTGATTGTTTTTTATGGTGAAAAATCTTCTTAGATCTACCTAGGAAGACTTGGAGCAGAAACATTCAGTGCTACTTTCTGTATATGTCTTTCATATTTTCCATCAACCCCTTTGGCTTTTTAATATGGCAAGCACATTTATAGTATCATTTGCTTGTTATGATTTGCACTGTGATTTACTTCCTTAATTGTCTAGCTTTAACTTATACCTAAACCACCCAGAACATCATACTCTGGCTGAGTATTCCCCTTTTTCTTAAAGTGTTTTTAACACTGCCTAGTATCAAGAATTACATTTGCATAATGCATACTTCATATTTATCCATTATGAATCATTTCTCATCCTATTTTAGATTATAAGCTCTTATGGGCAGGGCCTTCCACCTCACTGTCTCATGGTCTGTTATTATATTGTCATACACCTTATTGCAGTGAATTTCAACCGGGGTTCTGCGGAACCCAAGGGGTCCACAAGGACAAGCCAGGGGTTCCGCAACATACTGTGTCATACTGCGTGCAGGTAAGCAGGTTAGCCAAGATAAGGTCCCAATTGCTATCAGACAATACCGACGTCAACTTTCTTTTTCTAATAAATAAATAGTATAACCACATAGTGTGCATGCACTACATTGTAGCATAGATTTGGCAGAAGCATCTTATTGTCCCTCCAGGCCACAAATCGTTGCTGGTACCTTTGTGATGAATATATGAACTTGACTTTAGTCCTCTCCCAAAATAACCAAGCCTAAGCACTACCATGATAATTCCTGCTTATTGTAATGGTACATAATCCATTTTTTTACAGCTAACTTTTTTTTCTCTTCAATAAAATACCAATGACAAAGTAGAAGTGAATTCATACAGCAGACCAAACTGCTTCTAGATTACCAAACACACTGCATGACCACCATACATTGTATATGAGAATCTAGAAAAGAAATTTTAAAAAAACTAGATAATATAAATAATTCAATAACTTGATTCAATAACTCTTACCACTCAGCTAATTTTATTCTCCCCAGCTGCACAATCCCTCCCTCCCCTTTATTGCCAAATTGTGGTGAGCTACTAAAAATTCCACACTGAACGGGCTTCCAGCTTATTGAAGTTTACTGTATTGTGATATTTTACAGACTCCTGTATAACTTTCCAAAAATAAATACAGCGATGGACTTTAAATTCTCCCAGGATATTCTCCTGAACCAAAAGGTACACTAGCTTAAATGCCAGAAATAAGGTCTATTCAGATATCAATCATCACCGTCTACCCTTAGTTATTTTTCATTCACATAATGTATCCTGTGTGGTTGAGCAAGTCCATCACTCTGAAGCCACGGTGGGTTCTTCACATGTTCAGAAAACGAAGCCACCTGTAACAATGAGCATGACCGTTTACTTCTCTCCTGAAAAATCAATAACATTTGCTTGAAGTTCCCTACAAACTAATGAGGAAAAGCCAAAAATAATTCTGACCTTTATAACTCTGGGAAATACATGACCAAAATTGCTAAATATTTTTTTCAGTTCATATTTAACGGGTTTTGTCGGCATATTGAAAATGACTTACTCGAGTGCTTTAGCAGTCCCCATTTGATTTCACTGTGTGTGTGGAGCAGTGCACAGAACATTTTCATTACTGGAAAATTCATGAGTCTACACTCACAGTGTGAAGTCATTAGATTTGCAATTTAAAGTGTCACAGCTATCAAGAAGGGATGCTATTGGCTCTGCTTTTGAAGATGTAGTTTAACTTCAGAGAGTATTATTAAATAAGTGTCAGTAAGTGAAGGTCATTTTATGTACGCTCAAATAAAGCACCGGCAAAAAAACTGTGTCTCTGTATATACCAAGAAGTTTTTTTTTTTCAAAACTTAATATGAAATACCTCCTGAAAGATCCCGATCAGCTTGCAAAAACAAGAGAGTTTCTTTGTTGTGTATAAATGTCATTTATATTATAGAGCAGGGATCTCAAACTCAATTTACCCGGGGGCTGCTGGAGGTAGAGTCTGGGTGAGGCTGGGCCGCATTAGGCTTTACACAAGAAAACAACAGATTAAAAACAATACATGGCCCTGCGGGGCAATCAGTGGCTTTGTGGAGCAATATGCAGCCCTGCTGGGTGATTTGCATCTGCTGGGGAAATTAGCACCTTTGTGGGGAAATACGCGGGTAAGCGGGGCAATGTGCGGCTCTGCGGGGCAATGTGCGGCTTTATGGACTACTGGCACATCTGTGATTTTGTTTTTAATTATAATTGGGGGTAAATTATATGGCTGGGGGCAAGCTGGGGACACTGGGGGTATTGTGGGGCCACTGGGGGGGTATTGTGGGGTCACTGGGGTGTGTGGGAGCATTGTGGTGGGTGTGTGGGGTCATTGATCGGGTCACAGGAGACCTCCTTTTTGCACAGAGGGAGTCAGCTAAGACTCCCTCTGTGTCGGATCAAGTGCTCCACTGGTGAACAAAACGCTTGGTGGAGCGCTGGACTGAGGGCCGCGAGTTTGAGACCCCTGCTATAGAGAATAGTGTATTTGCTCATATCAACCTGAAAGTAATAATAATTTTATGAAAAACAATGGACATTCGGAGACATAGCCATGGGCTCAGAACAGTCCTGTATGAATTGTCCATCAGCTCCATGGAGAACTGGGTTTGCCCTTTCTGTAGATTAAAAGAACAGTAATAAAATAAAAAGGCATCAAATGAATTTATAGTTACTATATATTGAATCCGAGCTTTCAAAAATTCTAAATTGTATCTAGAAAATACGTAAGATGTTTAGCTATTTAATTTTTAAAATGGGGCTTACTGAATAAAGTACAATAGAAAACAATGGGACTGGTTGAGGTCTGTTTAACAACATGGCTGCTATCAGTAAAGATAGCAGACAAATAACAAAATTCATGAATTTAACCTTTTCCTATCCTGTGTCCCCTAGAGGGGGACATTCCAAAAATTCTGTTCCAATCCTTGGTCCCCCTAGCAGGGGACATCAATATTACAGACGTATTTCTCTACCCTAAGTGCTGCTAATTGCTTTGATAAAATTCACTGATATTGCATGAAACGTCTAATTTCACCAAAAAATATTAGGATTTCAATGGGCGAAACAGGAAATTTTTTTGGATAGGAAAAGGTTAACTTACATACCTATCCAAATAGACAATTTTTTTTTTTGGTGTTGTACTGCAGTTTAATTTACTCTTGTCAAAATGCCTTGAATTAAATATCATGAAGCACCATTAAGCTGCATCGGTGATGCTTTCTGAACATTTAGGGGCTTATTCACCAAAGTGAGAATTCTACTGCCGAATTTTCATCACTTTACTGTGCTCTGGTTCTCTACACTTTATTCACTAAACAGAAGATTCTCATAGTGAAGACACAAATGCCTCAGTAGCTGTGTCTTGTGTAGTGTGGTGAAGTCAGTCGGACAGTAGGAGCCTTGCTCTTTAGCCACCTAATTCGCCAGTTCAGCCTGGGCAAGTAAAACTTGCAATTTCGACACAATATGCCATATTGAATTTGCTACTACGAAAGACTCTGGTGCTTGATGAATGGTCTAATTACCTGTGCATGCACACGTAAATTGCTGCAAAGTGCTCTGTAAATCCACGACTGTTGTAAGATGTCGAGATAGTCTCGAATTTTCCACATCGCACAGTTTGCTGAATAACCAAATATGGGGAAGTGGTGAATAAATGTGAATTCACACCTTTATGTGACAATTTGGCTTTTCACGAATAAGCCCCTATTAATCTTTTGCTGCATATTGGAAGCCATATTGTTTATTTGACTAATCCTCTCATGACCTCTTTCCTTAATGAATCTTGCTTGCCCCACTGTTCATCTAACTAACTCACCAGGGCATTTGTGCTTTAATTGCCCTTTACTAGATACTAAGAGCAACATTTAATAAATGTTTTTATAAAGATATCTTGTATATAGCAGCACAAGCAGACATGAGAGCAGTCATCTATAACATGTATCAAACTATAACACCATAGAAAAACCACTAGAGGAAAGAATATGTCTAACAATTAACTAAAGGACAGTTAGACACTGTAGTAGATGCATTAAGCATGCCCTATGCATATAGGAAGTATATAGATTGATGGATAATTCATGACTTTTTTCACATTTAGTGAAGTCGGCACATTTTGCAGGTTACTATAATGCTATAAAGAATTCCCCAAAGAGAACTCTCTGGAAGAAATGAGTCCATCCTCTGAATCAGACTATTCACTTAAAGAAATTCAAAAGCACCTCAGGGACACACTGCTGATTTAAATTTCCCTGAAATACTTACAGTAAATATTACATGTTCTTTAAAAACCCCAACGTGAACGCACAATTCTAGCCCATAATGTAGATGTATCACTTCATAAAGAATACAATATCATAAACAAACAAGCAGAAAAAGGGGAAGTAGAAGATCGATTTAAAGAACATTGTTAGATTTACAAAATCTTGAGTTTTGAAAGCAAGAAAATGTGAAGAAATATAGAAGTCTTGTTTTTTTTTTATAGAGATGATTTAATTTTTAATGTAGCTTTCTACTGCTACATTTGCTTGTTTAGCATTCTGGGAAACAAAGCTACTGCACCTTTCACTACCCACAATCCTTAGTGGAACTCTTAAAGGGTTATAATCATTAGTTTATTGGATACTCCAAGTTAGCTGCACCTCAGGCTATGTGTCGCGTACTGAGAGCTCTTTATAAGGAAATAGCAACGGGTATGTGACGTTGTCAATAGCAGACAATTCTATTTATTTATGCTAAGTGCTCCGTAAGTCTGCGACTGTCGTAAGCTGTTGAATTGGTTGAGTATTCACCACATCGCAGAGTTTGCTAAATTACCGAATAAGGGGAAGTGGTGAATAAATGTGAATTCACACCTCTGTGCGGCAATTCATCCTTTCACGAATATGCCCCTCTGACTGGTCTATGGACCCTGATATAACAAAGACCCCAGCATTTCCTACAGTTATACCTCTGTTGGTGTCACCATGGGCCCCCCCCCCCCAACTCCTAACCAATGGCAGGAGTTAAAATGCCCTCCATTCCATAAACATAGTGGTTAGAACATCTACCTTGCTCCTGGGATCTAATCTGTAGGGAGCCAGAAATAAACCATTCTTCTAGATATAAAAGTCAAAATGATCCCATAATCCTTCAGCACCACTTCACTTTACAGAACATGTTAAAATCCTAACATTACAGGCTTTCCTCTCACAGACTGGATTATCCTGGCTACTGGCTGGCTTTGTCTCCCCCCACCACCACCATAGTATTTCCTATTCTACCCCTTTGGTGGTCATATATGCAGTGTATATCTCATAATCCAGTGCCAGGGGGTAGAAGGACAATTGTGTGGGGGATTATCATTACTGGGTCATTAAAAGCAATATTTGTATTGTTCAGTCATACTGGGCTCCACAGGGCCAAACAGATGACAGCCATTGTATCTACATCACATCTGTTTCATTGAAATCGTACCTGCCTGCCACCAGCATCTATGTTACAGTGGGCTAATATCTGAAGCCTTATCCAATTAATGGCCCATTAGTAGTTAACTGTATCTGTCATGACATGAGAATTCCATCCTGAATCAAGAGAATTGGTATTAACTGTGTTAGATAAGAGGCTGCTATAGATGGTGACTCACAGCCAATGATTCAGTCTGTATATCTCACACAGTTCAGTTATTTTCAGGTTAAAATAAGTTTTTTACTTATTTTAGGCATAGCTAGCTTTGTGCCAGTCATTTCAGAGCTATGTGCCTTCTTTCTGGACGGAATCTGAAGAGACTCCAGATTCTGGATTTATTGGAGACCTTATACAGTAAGTGATACAAGATGGCAAGATTCTGAATGTGGCCTTTCAAAAAAAATAAAAAAGCAATATAGTACATTTTATTTGCTTTGCTTACAGACATGTAGCTTGCGGGGACACTGAGTGGCAATTCATAATATGACACTCTCCTTCTGCAAAAATACAGTCTCAGCATCCCAACTTGAAAAAGCACTAATATTTAAGCTATATATATATATGCATGATGATACTATCTTATGCTATAGAGAGAGGAGCAACTGTGTCTGTAATTCAGTGTCCAAAATATAAACACTGGTTTCCAATTCGCTCATTTTACATTCTGAAAGCTCTACAGTTCACACATTAATGAAATTATTCATTAATAAATAGTCTTCATGAGATATACTAGTAAACAAGTATACAAACAAAACCACGGTGTAAAAAACGAGGACGAAATACATCAATGTCTCTACTGCCACCCAGCGTTGAAACATTTGTATTACATTAAAACTAGTTTTGAAATCTAAACACTCTATAATAATTTTACCAACTGACATTTTTTTTTTTTTTTTAATTTTAATTCGTTATTTTTAAATCATAAAAGAAATCCAAAACTGTACAGTTGGAAACAAATACATATGGATTCAAGAGGTGCAGAGTTTGTTATGAAGCTGCAACAAATAAAGTCTTAAAAAAAAATATATATATATATACACAGTATATATATATATATACAGTATATATATATATATATATATATATACAGTATATATATATATATATACAGTATATATATATATATATATATACAGTATATATATATATATATATATATATATATATATATATATATATATATATATATATATATATATATATATATATATATATATATATATATGTTCACCTGGCATTGATTTGCTTGAATATGGGAGTGCATTTGTTCTAATGCATATACTTATACTTAACACTAAAGTCATCTCCCCATACATACACAGACTGGCTACAAGTTTAAAAGGTCTGATCATAATTGTGTGCTGTGCCCTAAAGCTCAGCCTGTCTGGACCCTAACTGTTACTTAAATTGGGGTCCTCAAGCAAGTTACTAATAGATTATAGAAGCTTACTGGACATCCTAGTGAACTTTAAAATAGTTCACCCTAGTGGTGGCATGACCAGTCTCAGTGCATTTTAAATACTACAATGATTTAATATCATTGGTGAACAATCTCTATGTCCAGCATTCCTCTCCTTTAACTCCCTTTTCAGTGCCATTATTTATTTTATTGATGTGCAACTGCACTGCGGCACACTAGGCTATATGTCTCACTAGGATACTGCAGTGTGCCAGTTCGGGAGTGTAGTTGTAGACTAAGCAGGCAGCAGAAAGGAGAAGGGCACTGTGCTTTAACCAGCAATAAAATAGTAGCCAGGGCCGGTTCTACCTATGGGTGATGTGGGCGACGGGCCCAGGGCGCAATCTATCTGAGGTGCACTGTCGCCCACATCGTCCATCTCTAA
>WMED01025406.1:0-11026 GCA_019650415.1 Pipa parva
AATTTTATGCTTACCAGAAGCTAAGTACTTTACAGCCTTTCAGTCTGTATCAGACTTTGCTGTATCAGACACTTTTTTACCAGATTCCCGTCTTACATCAGAAGCTAAGCTCTTTACAGCCTTTCTGTCTGTATCACACTTTGCCTTTACTCCAGAAAATACTTTTTTACCAGATCACCGTCTCACATCCGGATAAAAATGTCAGGAAGCATTCATTTATCATGCAAAAAAGATTTTTTATTTCAGCAAATATATATATTAAAATTGCATCCAAAGATGTTAAAAAAGTTTTCAAAACTAAGTCCAATAAAAAAGATCAATCCAAAACTTAAGTCTGCTTGCATATTCTCTCTAAATAGCAGCTGTATCAGACATATATGACACATCAAGTGTCTAACTTATAAAAACAAGTAACTGTCTGTTTAAACATATGCAGCACATATAACAGATTCTTAAGTTTGGATGAATATGAAAATATTACTCACTCAACGCGTTTCACCTTGTAGCATTGATATTTGGCTTCATCAGGAGTGAAAAAATAAATGAATCTATTTGTGAAATTCCTACTCTTTTGCCATTATTTAGACAACTGCTCATAACTGCAATTTAAAGTAGACATTACTATATTATATTTCATTTGAACATTATAAGTAAATTAAACCATATGCTTTTTTCTTACTGAATCAAAGCGTATGTTTGACATCATATGCTCAATGCACTTGTTAAAGCTGATGACATGGATTTGGACATGGGCATACCACAAAACATTGTTTTTGTAAAAGCTGGAATATATATTAATTTTATTTCTGCCTTTAGCTCCCCTTTAAATAGACAATAGACTGAAAAGTAGGGTAATTGCTGAATGTAACATACATTTCACATTTTTATTGACATACATTGCCTCAAAATAATGAAAAAGTTTTCCCAGAAGGAACTGCACCATCACAGATAATTCCTTTGAACATACTGTGGTAGGAAGATAATATACAAAGAATTTTAAGTAACAAGCTTATAATTACAAAACTGGGTAATTTTGAGATGACGAAGTATTATTTTTCTGTTGAGGTGCTATCTTTTTTTTTTACAGCTGAAGCCCACACACAGACTGTAGCACAAACCTCTGTTTATGGCAACTGTCTCTTATTACATTCTTCTACTTAAGACTTGAGTGAAGGCACACCAACACAAAAGTAATTACTCATTGCCTTTGCAGAATAGTCAGGCCCCTAAATAGAAACCACATGCTGTAATTGGCCAGTTTATTCAGTACCCTGCTTAATGTGTTTAATAAGCAGAAAATATGCAATTCTGATGGCTGGCTTATTCCTGTGTTCCCAGAAATTACACTGGAAGCACATTGAATATTTATAGTTCAACGCACCCAGGGCCTTTGGACTTTAGCGTAGTTGAATTGTATGCCAGGGAGTGATGAAAAGTAGTGAAAGAAGAGTCCAAGGCCTTCTATTCCACAGTATAAACCCGCTGTGAGCAAACTGTACAAAATGTGTTTGCTGTGTATGGAAGCTATTAGTCAATCAGTTTTACTTAAACTAGATATCACAGTAAGTGTGTTCATGTAGAAAACTGTTTTGCTCTCCCAAACCTACTCTTAAGACACATTAAAATCTCTTGTTCAGCAAAACATTTAAAAACGCACCCCCATGTTCCAAGGCAAAACACATGAAAGCTTAAACTCATGTGCTAAGTTGAAACGGTGTTGTTCCTTTTGGTTTTATTTAAAAAAATGTTTTTAATATGTAACAAAGTGGATAAAGACTGGGTATACCTATATAATACAAGCTTTCAAGATGCATTAGGTCTCTTCTGCAGGCTGCACCATTACCAAATGTATATAAGAAGGAAAGAGGAAATGGTTTAGTGCCAGTTTCCATGTGGGTATAAAGAGCTCTCTATTATGTGTAATAAGCTAGGTGGATGCCATTATGCAGAAAGGGTGAACTTGTAGAGTGAACCCAGCTAAATGCCTTTCCTCTCATCCCACAATGACTCTACAGAGTTTGGTATAGGCACACTATTGCCTAGTTTAAATTCCCAACATCGTCTACCAGCATTATTTATTTAACTGAGCTCTGGGGGTAAAAATTGTTGAAAGCATACTTTACCAGTCAGTAAGGTTTTAATGTGAGGACAAAATATGTAAGATCAACCTTGTTCCACACTAGAAAAATGCAGATAATAATAATGTTTGCAGTTTTTAGTGAGATATAGTTTTGCGTCATTTTGAAAGTGGTGCAGGCTACCTAGTTGTTAGTTTTGGTGTACATGTGTGATGGTACATACATTCCATACATCATTACTATCTATCAACCTGCTGTGATCCCAAGGGTAATGCATTTAAAATAGAACATGTTTGCAATTAGAATGTATTAAAAATGGATTTCATTGACTTTTTCTTTCCCCTCTGAGACCCTTCCTCCTGGAATCTTTTTGCTTTTGTGATCTGAGACTGCCAGTTCAGTCTCAGTGCTTCATGCCTGTTTTTTGATAGAGTTTGGACTCTAAAACCAATGTTAATTGTTGAGAAATTTCTTGATGGTCTGCCCATGCTCACATATGTAGGGAGTGTTCAGTTCAAAATATCCTTGCAATATCTTATTCTTCTAAAACACACATTTGCAGAGATGTTTCATATTGATTACAAAACATTCCACTTATACTAGTATATGTACCTCTGTTAAAATGGATGCACTAGTGATCAGTATGAGCACATTCAGCCAGTACATAAGCTCTAGATTTGAACTATAATCAAGTTATAATCATCTAAATCAGCGGTTGGCAAAGTGCGGCTCCCGAGCCACATACAGCTCTTCAGCCTCCTTGTTGTGGTTCAGAGCTCTTCTGCCTAGACCCGCCCATGACCTCTGACGCTTCTTCTAATTGGACATCAGCAGGTTATGTGACCAGGAAGCATGCATTCCTCCCCCTTTGCATCTCAAAAAAAATGGAGTATGGAGCAAAATGGCTCTCTCCTCTTCAAAGTTTGCTTACTCCTGATCTAAATATATGAATTTCTACACAAAAGACTGCTATTAAATTTTTGCTGGGTTTAATTTAATAGTCCCCCTTAACAATTTGAATTTAGCAGTATTACATTACACCAACATAAAAAGGGGGTTATTTACTGTAAGAGCAGTGAGGATATGGAACTCTCTGCCTGAAGATGTTGTTATGGTTGATTTCATTAAAGAGTTCAAAAGGAGTTAGGATGCTTTCCTTCAGTGTAATAACATTACAAGTTATGGGTACTAGATAACTGGAGGTGGGATCTTGATACAGGGAATTATTCTGATTGCCATATTTTGAGTTGGGAAATATTTTTTCTCTAATACAGAGATAATTGTCTCTTGTCTCATAGGTTTTTTGCCTTTCTCTGGATCTATATTATGACATTGCAAGATAATAGGCTGAATGTTAGAATTTTGAGCTAGAATGAGAGCCCAAAGAGTTAATTTTGGTGTTTTGCCTGATAGCCAGTCAGCATTTTGCATCTTCTTTAAATGGTTCACTTGTCCCGCCCCCTTGCCAAAGTATTTTGGTTTCATAGTTTTAGGATAGTTCTAACTCTGATCTGATTTGATTATTAAGGTTTTCAGACTTTGGCTTTGGAGAACTGTCCGTGATTTAGCTTACCCCTTTGTGTGAGACGTTCCTGTTATATTTTGACTACTCTGTTTTTTTTTGTTTTTTTTTTGACTCACTGATCAGTTCCTGGACTCCAGTTTTGTGTAACTCCTCATCTGGAACTCTTTCTTTGGCTTTCAGCCTTTAATTATCGCAGCACAACCTTACTACGATTTTCCCTCTGCCACTTGTGTTATGGCTCCCCTGATTGTCAGGTTTAGCTGAGCCCACTTTGGTCTGCTGGTGTCTGTTTTCACTGCTCTAGGTAACATCTGCAGCTGGTTTTCTGCCTAGGGTGGAGCAAGGGAGCCACTCTACTGAGTGAATGGAGAAACTCACCTCCACAGTTTGCCTTACCTGCATTTGTTCCCATGCTGCTCATTTCACTGTGAGCCACTGCTACACTCATGGCTCCCAGCTCACTGGCAGCAACGTTTTTTCGGCTCAGTTGTTAGCTACCTCTGTTTGCTTTTGTTTAATAAACTAAATGCTTTTTTTGATCAATATGATTTCAGCATAATGATAATTGAATCATCATGCAGTCATGATTCCTTCAGTGAAACTTTTTTTTTATTTGTTCAGACATTCTGAATGCTTTCCAATGAATGGTACACTTCATAAACCAGTATGGTGTTACTGTTTTAGCAAAGCAGTTTTGGATTTGACTAAATGAAAGACATTGCTGCTGAATACTATGTGCAGGCATTGTTAGTGTTGCTTGAGATGGTTTTGTTTATTTTTATTTAATGTAGCATGATGCCAGATTAAACATTCAAAGATGAGAGCAAGTGTTCTACTTTCTCAAGGACAAGGGATTTCTCCAAGTGCAGGAAGGTTAGCAATAGAACTGATGCTAGTGGAAGTCAGGGGACGTGATTACAGTTCATGGGAACCAACAATGCAGGATGAGATACATTCAATTTGGTTTCCTTCACAAGCTTAAAATAGAGCTATTGTAAATTTGTCCTGCCTGTCTTAATACTCAGCTAAATGATTGTTGAAATGTATCAGAATTGCTTTGTGTTTATTGTTGTGGAGTTTAATGTGTGAATGAGGAGGATATTGAGGTCTATAATATATTCTTATTTAGAATTTCATACAATGTAATACTTCATGTCATCTATTGTTCAGGACTAAAAAAAAAGAAACATGTATGTTAGTGGGAGATGAAGGAAATTCATGACTTTTCATTTGTAATTTTACTTTTTCATTTAAAATGCACGGGAAATGACTCAAAATGCAATGAATCAAGAATTTCAAGGCAGAAATGAGCAATTTTCAAATCACAATTAAACAACTGTAATGTGCAGTTCACGGGTGGTCTTATAAATAGAGATAGATATGCAAATGTCTAGAAATTTAACAGATCCCTCAACCCCCCTCCCCTGTGGTAAAATGGAAAAAGAATGTTGGTAGTTATAGTTGTGCGACAGCTAGAGCAGAGAATTTGCATCTCCCTGATAACAAAAAAATCACAATTGTATTACTGAATAATTGAAGGTTCTCTTATGTCATTCCCCCAAGTATTCAATCCAAGACTTCCTGGACAAAATTTATTAAAGGGTCTTTCCAACTTTACCGAGAGAAATCTCCAGTTTTCAAATTTTTTTCCATGGAAAGGTAGCCAAACTTACATTAGCAGTATGGATAACGTTCCATCGCAAATATAGAAAATTCAGGTTCAAGAGACTCAATCTCGAGATCTCGAAAGAAATATCGCAAGATCAATCCGAGATTTCTCTTGGTAAAGATGGAAAGACCCAGAGCGGTCTTTCCGACTTTAATAAATTTCGCCCTCGTGTTAAAATTTTAAGTGATTTGGCTTTTATTTTTGAGCCCTCCTGAAAAAATGTAATCAGTAGGAAGGTATAAAGCTAAAATTGAAACTGTAGACTTGGGCCATCTTCATGGGTCATCATTGCATTTTAATAAAATGTAATGGGAAATTCTACTTTATAATATAACGTGGTGACATTAAAGTATACTTTGTATTGCTCCAATTAATCTAAGCCCACTAGTCAATTAAAATGTAGTCTTCCTTTGGAGTAAGTAAATACTTTATTTTGCTGGTTTTTTACAGGTGAAGTATGCCATAAATCTTATACCCAGTTCTCAAATCTCTGTCGACATAAGCGGATGCATGCGGACTGCAGGACCCAGATCAAATGCAAAGACTGTGGACAAATGTTCAGCACTACATCATCACTAAATAAGCACAGGAGATTTTGTGAAGGGAAGAATCACTTTGCTTCTGGGGGATTATTTGGGCAAAGCATTTCTCTTCCTGGGACCCCAGGCATGGACAAAGCTTCTATGATTAGTATGAACCATGCAAATGCAGGGCTTGCAGATTATTTTGGTGCTAGCCGGCACAATGCTGGTCTTACGTTTCCAACAGCTCCTGGATTCTCTTTCAGTTTTCCTGGGCTTTTTCCATCAGGTCTTTATCATAGGCCACCTTTGATACCTGCCACCTCACCTTTGAAAGGACTGCCAAGTATAGAGCAGACCAGCAAGGGTCAGAGTCCCCACATGACTCGACCTCAGATATTACCAGCTACTCAAGACATTTTGAAAGCACTAAGTAAACACCAGTCTATGGGGGAACCTAAGGATCTGGAAATTTTAACAGAAAGTAACTCTGAACAAAGACCACATGAGAAAATAAGTGACCAGTCAGAGAGCAGTGACCTTGATGATGTGAGCACTCCAAGTGGTAGTGACTTGGAGACAACTTCTGGCTCTGACCTTGAAAGTGACATTGAAAGTGATAAAGAGAAAGTAAAAGAAAATGGAAAGCTATATAAAGACAAAATGAGCCCTTTGCAGAGTCTGGTTGCATTAAACAGTAAAAGAGAATACAACAATCATTCCGTTTTCTCACCATGCCTTGAGGAACAGACTGCTGTGTCAGGAGCGGTAAATGACTCCATTAAAGCTATTGCTTCCATTGCTGAGAAGTACTTTGGTTCAACAGGACTTGTGGGACTGCCAGATAAAAAAGGCAGTTCATTACCCTACCCTTCAATGTTTCCCCTACCATTTTTCCCACCATTTTCACAATCAGTATATCCATTTCCTGAGAGAGATATAAGGCCGCCACCTTTAAAAGTCGAACCTGAGTCTCCAAAAGAAACAAAAAAATTGCAAAAGGGTAGTGTAGAATCTCCTTTTGATCTTACTACAAAGCGTAAAGAGGAAAAGACTGCTTCAAATGTATCCTCAAAGTCTGGTGCAACAACTTCAAACCATGATCAGCCATTGGACTTGAGCATGGGAAGCAGAAGTCGAGCCACTACCGCAAAACAAACTGAACCCAGGAAAAATCATATATATGGTGATAAAAAAGATCTTGACTTAGAAGAGCCAAAAACATCTGATAACTGCTTACAACATGCAAGACCTGCACCATTTTTTATGGATCCTATTTACAGGTAACTATTCGTCATGTTGATCCTTTAACTGAAATTGATGATTACTATATTGGTTTGCATGTTTTAACCGTGCTTAATCATGATCTAAATTATGTACAAAAGGAAATCTATCATCATAAAAAAGAATTTTGATTTAGAGTTTATGTGGCATTGATAATAAAAGTACCACATAAACATGCACTACTTAGTAAAAAAAAAAACATCAGTATATCCTAGTGTTAAAGTCTGCAGCTTCTCTTTAGTCCCACAATCGAATTTCTGTTTTGAATAACCAGTCAATTTCTGGGTTAACTAATTAAATTCCCTGTCCGCTTAAACATGATTTTGGAGTCATTTGGTAGCAATTAGTGTTTGACTCACCTAGCAGATCGCTTCTGTGCTGACACAGGAGTGCTGAGGTTGCCCTGGGGCAGGAGTTGTCAAACTTTGAAGAGGAGGGAGCCAGAAACTGTAAAGCAATGTATACTTTTTACTAAATGTTATTCATTCTGAAAATTTTTTTGTAATTCTACGAAAAGCTGTACAAATTCTTGTGGTAGCATAACACTTGTTTTGCCTGCTCTGTCCTTGCTTAATAATATAGCAGGTCCTACCTGCTCCCATAATTTTTAAACAGAAACATATATTCCCATGACCCATTTCAGGCTAAGGGGGTTTAAAGAATCCATTTATTTAAATCAATGCCTGCTGTCCATAGCATCACATTGTCAGGTTTAAGAGACCTGTACAAAAAAAATAAAATGGCTATGTACAGCACTGATTATAGATTTTTAAAGACAATATTGGATAATTTGGAAAAGGAATGATTCTAATATTCATTGAATCTGAGCAGGTTTATGTGGCATATGGAATGTATTGGGCATTTCCATTATCTTCATGAAATGTATTGGACATTTTCGTTATCTTTCTCAGATACAACTTCTCCATAATATTAAACGTCTTGTCATTACAAAACAGAAAAAGTGTTTTCAATAGTTACAGAACCATTCACCTACACTCCCTAGAAATGTGGATGCATTATTCATCTGAACTTTTTTTGACTACATATCCACTTTTAATTCACAAGGTATCATAAAGCCTTATCAAAGCTTGTAATATATGTATATGAATACTGAAGTAAATGTTGACAGTTGATACCTGCAAGCTCTTTGTAAGTTAGGCTGGATTCACACGAGCATATCATAATATACTTGTGTGAAGAAAAAAAAAAATAAGAAAAAAACGCTCCGGCGTATTTTTCAATTGTACTTACCAGCGACAGTGTGAACGCTCCCTCTGCATTCACTTCCTGTGTATCACATTTTGGGCACGGTGTATATACGCCGGCCAAAATGCGACATACAGCGTTCCGGACTCAGCGTATGCGCATCATATGCTCGTGTGTCTGGAACTAGGTAAGTATCATCGGCTTTCATTGAGCCGTATTTTTTCTATTTTTACACAAGCGTATGATGCGCTGCGCATCATACGCTCATGTGAACCCAGCCTTACAGTGCAAGATGATTTATATTGTTAATATATTTATACATTCCAATTATAATTTATATATTACATTTATAATTTTCTTTTCCATTATACACTATTTAGTCCAACTCTTTTCACCCTGAAGGGTATATTTGCTCACATCTGATTCTAGTTTATATTGTGTTAAATCGAACTGATGGCAAACTGTAATATGGAAATATTACATGTCTTATGAAAGGCATTTTAAATTCATGCAATATTAATAAATGATTCAGTGACAAATATAGATAACAGCCTGTATTTTATACATATTAATACAGAGGGAATTATGCCTCTTTAGTCAGACATTTTAAGTAACTGACAGATGTACAGGAGGACAACTTGGAAGGAGACTTTAGATTAGAAGAAATCATATTGAACTGACACTGGACATGGCTCAAAATTGCTCAGCGATGCAATGCTGTTATACAACAGTATACAATGAAACTAATGTAGGGCAAGTGTAATATTACTAGAGAACTATATTTCCCACAAATCTTAGCTTTAAAGGAAGTAAACAATAACTGATGAGAAATACAGTATGGGCATTTAAAGAGGGGCTGTCAGTGCAAAGGTTCAGGAATTTGTAGTTAGTGCTGTAACTGTATTATTACTTACAAATAAACCTTATTATTTTATTCTGGTACATTTATGAAGCTGCAAAATGTATATTTTCCTGTATATTTTACTAAACATTCACCCATTTTCTGCTTTCTTTTTTCACCATTTAATTGTCAAATTAGCTTTATTCTCTGCACAACTGATCTATAGGAGATAATAGTTCTTATCAGTCTAGAGTGGGAAATGGGCATTAAAGTAAGGATTTCGATAAATGGGAAAATAGTGAACAATTAAAAATGTCAAAAGATATATATATATATATATATATATATATATATATATATATATATATATATATATATATATATAGGTGCATGATAAAAATGCTTTTTACATGTAAGACCTTACAGTTTCTGCAGCCTATATATACATAGTTGTAACCTATGGAGAAGTATGGATGGATTGAAGTGGTGAGAAGGGTTACTGCAAGTGCCAGAACTCCACTGTAATAACTTCTTAATAAAGCATCCATATGACATATACTGTATATTTTGAGAATGACCTAATACAGACCCTTTAAAGTGATTATATTTGTGGCAAGTTTGGGTATGAGGGAGATGAAGGGATACAACACTAAGCTTTCTTCTGTCACCAGGAAGATTGCCAAGGGCTTTAAGCCTTTGGGGTAGAATTACTAAGGGATGAAATGAATTAAAATGCATTTATTTATTTGCAGTCATTTCCATTTTTGAATACTTACTTTTTTGCCCTGGGTGTTTTTCACCATGAGGTTTGTAATGCCACAATAGATTCCTATGAATTTTCACTCATATTAAATTCATATGTATTAAGTTTAATTTCACGAGAAAAGTATTTGCCATTTCTAATTGTGTGTTAACTATGATGTCATTTGTGTGTTGAAAATTGTAAATAAAGTTTCACTGTTTGCATTTTTTTCATGCACAATTTTATGTAACTGGAAAGTAAAATTTTAGCTAAACTTAATTGGAAAAAAAAAAAGAAAAAAAAATACAATACGTTAACAAATATGTAATTTATAATATGATTATTCTAATTTATGAAAGATACAACTTATTCTTCTAGATGTTAAATGCAAAGCATTTAAATGTTTTATTACATTTATTACATTATGTATTATTATCTCAAAAGAGCATAGGAATTTGTTGACTTTAGATACATATACGTATATATATATATATATATATATATATATTGCAGTACAATATTTGCTATTGTGGAACATTTTCAGTATTCTCCTCAATGTTTTATTACTGACTATAATATATTTGTTTAAAACCAGTCCCAGAACCATCTTCGACAATTTAAATATCTGTGATTCCAGGGTAGAAAAGAGAAAATTGATGGATCCTCTTGAAGTTCTTAAAGAAAAATATTTAAGGCCATCTCCAGGGTTCTTATTTCATCCACAGGTATGTACAGAACAAACAGCTATGAATGTTGAAAATTGTGCCAGGTTAGATTCACATGTTTCAACTTTGCAGTCCCAAGTAGACTACTACACAAGGATACATCTGTTGTCCTCTGTAATTCAACATTCACCAGACATAAAAGTGGTTCACTATTCAGTTCCTTTCATAATTATATACAAACAATTTGAGCTGTTCTTATTTTGTGATTAATATGGCAGCTGAGTCTGCTACATTGGCAGTCAATTTACGTGTATTCTTATATTGATTGCTGAGTGGGTGGCAACTATGGGCGGTTATTGTCATCTTTAATACAGTGGCACTGACAAAGCTTAAAAGAGGAACACCAACAACTGAAAATGCCTCAAGGGTTGTGGGGGAAGCACAGAGTGGGAGGGGGATTGTGGGGGAAGCAAGTGTGGGAAAGGGCTTGTGGGG
>WMED01025407.1:0-11026 GCA_019650415.1 Pipa parva
TTGGTGGGGGGACTCTTACTTACCCCCCGGCAGAGTTCGGCAGCACATTAGAGGAGAAGGAACCCAGAAGCGCTGATCACATTTGCTTCCTGGTTCCTATTGGCTCCTGTGACCAATTGGGTCATGGAGGGAGTCAGCCAGGACTCCCTCTGTGCCAGATCCAACACTACACCGGTGAAAAAAATGCCTGGTGGAGCGTAGGACCAGGGGCCACAAATTAGCATCCTGAGGGCCACAGTTGGCCCACGGGCTGCGAGTTTGAGACCCCTGGTTTAGGGAAAACAGAATTGTGAAAGACAAAATCTGATTGGTTTTATTAAAATATCTGTTGAGTTGGCGGCTTCTAATTTTTAGATTGTGGAAGGTTCAAGATTGATGTAGGCAACCTTAGGAACACATTCCAAGTAACATTACAATCAGAATCATATTGTTTTACCTCTTTCAAAATAAGTCTTCGGCAGTGAACTGCTGATAAATTGGTGTCACTGATCAATATGGAAATGGAAGGTCCTGCATCTTCCAAGGGAATATGAGATGTCACTGGAAAAATGCTGGTTCACGTATTCATTAGTATAGACACAGTTCTACTGAGAATTCCCAGAGGGGGGTATACTTACTAATTTCAGTTTCTCTGACATTTCCGCGGCAAGCAATTAAAGTTGACTCGCGTTTAAAATATTCTGCAACTATTCTTATATGATAAAGATTGTACAGTTCAGTTTTAACTTCTTTAAGAAGAAACAGTAATGAGATAGAGAAACAATGTGGGGAAGGGAGATATAATATATAAGATATATATAATAATCTTACCGGGTGAATATATTGCTGTTTTTATTGTTGTAGTTCTCTAGGATACACAGCGGTAAACATAACATGGTAAAAAACATATGATTAGATGTTTTTGTTATATAGGATACATACTGTATAATATCCATTTTAAACATAGTTAATCATTACTAAGCAATATTATTAATCAATATTAATAAGTAATATTTTTCTTCCTACACCCAAATTTGGGGGTTATTCACTAAAGTGTGAATTGTTGCGTATAGATGCAAATTCGCCAGATAAAGACAGTCGCAATAAGCTGCTACTTTCACAGTCATCTCTTTATAATGAGAATATTGACACAGTCGCGACTTTATTATGGGAAAATTGTCGCAATCTTAACTTTCAAAAATTGTCGCAACTTTACAATGGGGAAATTGTAGCGGATTTACTATGGGAATCCACGGTTTGCAAATTTGACATTCGAATTCACACCTCACTGAATAAACCCACTTTCTTATGGGTTATTTTAGAAGACATATTGTATATGTTTCTCTTCATGCCATCCAGTGGTATTTGATAGACAGCAGCCGCTTATACAATGTCTAATACTAGAAGATAAGTAACATCTCCAACAGCTGTAGAACACAAGGTTTAACTACGCTCATCTATGTCTTTCTAATTATTAGCTGAAGGCCCATTGGGTAACATGTCCAAATAGGAGTAAGCCTCCAGTCTCCTTGTCCCTTGTAGATGTGTGTAAAGTGTATTTTGTGGAATTAACTCCTGTGCATAATTCCCTTATCCTCTTTGGAAAACTACATGTTAGGAGGATAAAGTGGTTGAACAAGGACACTGTGCACTTCAGGTGAGAGCATTTCTAAGGAATTTGGCAGTTGTGCAATTATATAGACCAAGGTTCTCTTTCACTGAGAGAGCCATATACCTGCAGCTCTACTCAGCCCTCTTGAGTCCGGAGCTGCTGACGTCATATACTGACGTTACGATTGGCTAGCAACCCAGAAGTGCTGAAAGAGCTTTGTCTCTACAGCGCTTGCCAGCGATTAGCCAGAAAACTGTAACGAACGGTGCTTGCATGTGAGCACTGCTCATTACAGTCAAAGAGCCAGATGCAGCCATAGACAGAGCCACAGGCTGGCGACCCCTGATATAGACACTTCATAGCATAACTGGGCCACTGTGGAAAGTTAATTGGAGAACTGATTACCTTTTTAACTACTGAGCAATCTGTTTTCATGGGAGTGACATTAATTTATATGAAGTCAGGGGGGATTCTGGCCCTATGGGCGCCCTGGCTGAACCGCCCCTCCATGCCCACCCCGGGCGCACACTCACCCGGCGTCCCCCACTCACCTCCTCCAGCTTTCCAGCGATGCTTCTCCTCTGAGCACCGCTCCACAATGAGGTAAGTGGAATGTGTCGCATTCCACTTACCTCATTGTGGAGTGGCGCTCAGAGGAGGAGCGTCGCTGGAATGCTAGAGGAGGTAAGTTTGGGATGCGCGATTTGGGCGACAGCGCCGATCAAATAGATTGCGCCCTGGGCAGTCGCCCACATCGCTCAGCGCTAGAAAGGGCCCTATATGAAGTATTTTAAAAAATGGCTAAATTTGTAATTTAAATAAAATAGACCATTAACACACGCTCGTGTTTACTACCATTGGAGAAGCCTTAGTTGATATCAGAAAGCGGGAGAGATAAGAAAGGTTAACTAGAGCAGAGTAAATAAATCATGCACAAAATGAAGACAGGAGACTTACAGGGACTAGAATTAATGGTTAAACGACATCCAAAACTAAAAATTTCCATGTGGATTGACATGGCCGTTATTCAAACACAGCACTTTAAACCATGTTATCTTTTAAGCTAAATTCATGATTTTTATGGCTTTCTGTCTGTTTTTATCTTTACTGATAGAACCCATGTTGTTAAACAGACCTCACCCACTCCCATTGTTATATATGAAACTTTAGGTGATGCAAATAATGGAAACGTGCTCAATTTTCAAAGCTAAATAAGTTAAATATCATACTTTCTATACACAATTTAGAATTTTTGGAAGCACGGCATTGGGTTTCTTTTAAATGCATTTGAATTTTTTGATTTTATTGTTCTTTTAAAGGGATTGATTCCTAGTAAAACCATAACATTGCTGTTATTATGTTTTAATGTACACTATGCACATTATGTTTTAATGTAGACAAGAGGAATTACGTGTGTCTTAAACAGTTAATGTTTGTTTATCCGAACTAAATATGAAAAACAACCCAGTTTTTTTTATTTTCACGCACAATACAGCAGGATGCGCCTGAATTGGACAATACAATTCAAATTAATAGAAACTGATGTTAAATGCGTAATTTTCCATCCTTCCATCTGTTGCCTGATGTTTATTTCTGCTAACTGGCAGATATGGGTTTTTTATGAAGCATTTTCAAAACCTTTTATTAGTTCTTGAGGCTTAATAAACAGATTTTTATTGAGCACATATCAACATAAAATGGAAATATCTCACATAATAAAAAAGACAGCTATGAAATATAAGGTTTTCCAGATCTCACTTTATACTATTATACATTTCTACCCCAGCGTCACCATATTTTGGAATAATGGTAAATTGCTTAAAGCTACAAACGTTCTTACCTCCCATAACTAATTATGTATTGCAGCATCTTTTATTTTTATTTTTTAAAAGCTATCCAATACTATGTTCCTTTTACATTGCTGTCTGTGGATCAATGATCTGTCTGTATTTCCAACTATGTGGTTATATAACCAAGCCTGTATTTCATCTTGGAAAAGATATTTAATCCTTTGTTAATTGTAATGATGAACGAGAAGTTATCAGAGATTGGTAGGAAATGAAATCCGACAATTGGTGCTGGATTTACAGTACAAAAGAAAAATTCATCTTGACTGTCCCCATGTATCAAGGAGATGGAAGACTGGAATGATTTTAAGGGGTAAACACAGTGGAAAGTTTATCTGGTGTGAAATAACATTTGGTACCAGTCATAAATAGATACTGTAAATTGTCACACCTCGACAGATGAAATTTGTAGCATGTGTAGAAGCTTGTGGGATCAAGTTTTTCATTCTGCCTTTGTAAAATACTTTTCTGTAGATAGGAAACGGAAAATGTTATGTAATTTTGACACCTTTACTAGCTTACTATATAAGAAAATGCTGCAAGCAAACAAGGAGTGAAGACCCCTTTATCTGGCAGATTACAAATAAAGTTAAGCTGTATGTTGTTAATATACAAAAGTAGAGAGCTTACAGCACTTAGGGCAGTTGTGGCACCGAGTGCATAAAAGGTGTTGTCACTCACCAGCTCCTTCCCCTGAAGTGAAGGCGCTGATGAGTGATGTCATCACATCTGCACTGGGGGAGGAGCGTTCCCCAGAGAGCGAGTGGTCTTTCAGTGCAGGATGTGGATCTGACCTGCAAACTGTCGTGTCGGGTCCTGGGCCACTCTGAAAGACCGCTCGCACGCTGGGGGAATCAGAAATTCCTCGGCACGCGTGCTCACAGATATAGCTCTGCGTGCCCTCTTTATCATGAGTTCCATATATTTGTCACCGCTGTCCTAGGGAAATACGAGATGTAACATTTTAAAACCAGTGTAAAAATTGCCCTAAAATGCATCTCCTTGATTTCAGTAATGACTTTTCATAGGTGTCATATGTGCCGTAGTAAATCTACTATGTTGCAGTAACCTGTATATTTTAGGATGGCGTCTTCCCGTACTTACCTTGGTGACAGGATCGGCCCAGTTAGACCAATGGGACAGTGTCCCTAGGGTCTTGTGAAGAAATCTTTATTGTTGAATGATTAATAATAATCCATTCAGTCTAAGATTGATTTTACAGCAGCATTATAGCATAATACCAATGATTAACGTTTGAGATAACTCATTCTTGCCTTTGTCAAGATCTTGACAAAGCGACATCATGCTCTTGTTTTAAATAGAGGGGCCGGAAATATTACCTTCTCCTTAGGCCCCCACATTTTGTTGAACCAACCCTACTCAGAAGGACTCTAAATATATCAATAATTTACTTAGTTCCGTGACAGCAAGGACACTATTCTTACCCATCAACACAGCACGCAAATAATTCTGTAGTACTTGATGTTGAAAATGTGCATTGCAACTTTTCTTAGTCATTAATATATGAATGACTTCAAAGTCAAATTTCCTTTCAGAAGAAATACTACTGATGTCTTACAGAAATCACAAGTAGTTGCCTTACATGTGGATGTACCCCGGCTAATGGTCCCAATTAATTTGAATAAAAATATATTTTGTACTTGATGTAACACACGCTATTTAATGCTGCTAAATGTAAACATGTTGTACCCACTTACTTAATTATGTTTAGCATTTGCCTTGCTCTTCCAATGAGGTTGGAAATGAAAGTTTGATATTTGACTAGATTAAAGAGAGGAGGATTCCAGAATGCTTTAGTCACATATCAAACTGAGTTTATTAGAGGCTCTGATATTACATTCTCAGAGACATGAACGCATATCAAAGGAATCCGTGGCTCATAACTGTAAATTGGCAAGATAAAGATTCACTTGGGTTTGCTAAACTGGCTAGTAATGGATAGAGGTGTGAAATAATATAATGCAAGCTAATGTACCTAGCTTCATTCACATGACTCTCAATAGAAATAAAGAAAAGAGCAGACCTAAGTTAAAGGTTTATCGATTGAAATATTTTTTATTTCATTTTTATGGCAATATTTATTGAATCGCAGGGCCCAATAAGTGTAGCACGAATTAAATGTGCCAAAACACCCTGAAACTCTTTCTCAGGTTTGGGTAATTTGGGGTGTTAGATTACCACTATATATCTCATCTAGAGTATTGATCGGCAACTATTTTTCAATATATATAACCCGCATTTTTCAGCATACATTGATGAATGTGGCAGTGTGGACTACCCAATAAGAATGGCACTGGCTTAAAGATACTTTGTACATTTTTCACAGATGAAAATTGGGCAAGATCAGATCATGAGAATCTTTTTACCAATACCTTGTTTCTATTGTAAAGCCATCAAAGGAGATTGCATATATATATATTTGTATTGCTGAATTGTACAGTGCTGCATAAATTTGTGGTGCTTTATAAATAAAATCATACATACATACATATACCGTATATATATGTATATATATTTTTTATATATATATATACATAACATTCCACTAGGTTATTCAAAGCTGAACAATTTCAGTAATGCAGAAAGAACTCTTGTTTTTTTTATCAGTATGAAGGTCCTTTGAAGATATAGATATACTGTATATATATATATATATATATAAAATGTGAGATTTTTTTCTTTTTTTCGCCCACAGAAACTAGAAAAAGAAAACAGAAACTCTTCTAAGGGGGTTATTCACTAAAGTCCGAATTGTTGCGTATAGGTGCAAATTCGTCAGATAAAGACAGTCGCAATAGGCTGCTACTGTCGCAGTCGCATCTTTATAAAGAGATTATTGTCGCAGTTGCGTCTTTATTATGGGAAAATTGTGGCAATCTTAACATTAAAAAAATTGTCGCGACTTTACAATGGGGAAATTGTAGCGGATTTGCTATGGGAATCCGCTGTTTGTGAATTCGACAGTCGAATTCGCACCTTAGTGAATAACCCCCTTAATGCCTAAAATGCTTAGAAAAGAAGCCTCCACTGCTTAGACATCATTGTAAGTAAAATGGTAGCAAAGTATAGCACGCACTATACGGTATATACTGTATTATAGTATATCATTGGATGGCTATGAAGTTTGACCCAATTATAAACATTATACAAATAAACTAGGGCACATCCCTTTGAAGCAAAACATTAAGGTTTCATTGAGAATTCTACCACATCAAAGTACCCTGCATTTGCCTAACCATTTTAACATTATTAGAAATAACTTACCCTTAATGGTGGTTATCAGTGGTTTATCTGTGACCATTGTAACCAAAGGCATAACAAACCTCTGAGAAAAAAGTGCTGGGACCAGTTGGACCTAAGTCTAAACTACAATGATAAGCTAGCTAAATATTTTGTAAGTGTATGTATTTATTCATTTATATGGCGCTGATATATGTTTTGTATGTATGTATAATTTTATTTATAAAGCACCACAAATTTACGCAGCGCTGTACAGTTCAGCCATACAAAAATAATACAGACATGGGAAAAGTGTATTGTACAATATAATTATAATATCACAAGGATATTTCACTTTAAGTGCTACGTTGCATTTGACACAAAAGGTTGGAGGTCCCTGCCCCATAGAGCTTACAATCTAAGTGGGAGAAAAATCTAAAAAAAAGGAAATGGTGTGCAAAGATCATCATGTTTTGCAACTTATGTGAGCTGTAACACCAGCGGTTGGAGTGGTGTGTGATTTTACTCGTCTCTGTGGCCATATCTGTTGTTTGTGATCATTCTCATTACCCGATGTTGAACATGAAGATTCCATGCAAGTGTTAACTTGTAAATTAAGCAGAGACTTAAAAGTTTTGCTGCAGAATTGTAAGCACTAATTAACATCATCTTTGTAGTTCCATGATTGCTCTTGAGTTTTAAAATGCTATGGGTTGTCTGTGAATGCACACAAGTTCATACGACCCCCTGGGTTGAACACCATCTGGACCAAGTTGTTTATATTTCCTACTTTCTGTACATTGGCTTGGAAACATTCTCACATATAAGTCTAATTAGTGAAGATTGCTTCATCATTTGGTATCAGAAACATGGTTCAATGTAATAACATGGTCCTCTGTGTGGCAAAGCAGATGCACCACGAAGTGTATATGGAATATGTTATTACACAAAGATTTTACCTTATATAAATAAATTCCAATTTTTTTAAATATTTAGGTCGAAATTTACTAAACTCAAAAAAGTCCATTTTGCCTTTCGAGTTTATTCCCTGTAGATGTTTCATTGGTAAATATTGATCAATATTTTTTTATCCATTTTTATCGATCGAAACTTTTCAATCAGATTTTTCGATGGAAAAGTAGCTATACCTTACATTAGTGCTTTGGCGATTTTTCTATCAAAAAATCAGATCGAAAAATTTGATCAAAAATTTTCAATTGGTAAAAATCGATCAAAAAATATCAGTCAATATTTACCAATCAAACAGCCGAGATCTACAGGGGATACACTCAAAAACGTGAAATCTGCTTTTTGGAGTTTAGTAAATTTTTAGGTGGTTATTCATTAAAATCTGAGGGGGTTATTCACTAAGGTGCGAATTCAACTGTCGAATTCGCAAACAGCGGATTCCCATAGAAAATCCGCAACAATTTCCCCATTGTAAAGTAGCAACAATTTTTTAAAGTTAAGATTGCAACAATTTTCCCATAATAAAGTCATGACTGCGAGAATATTCTCATTATAAAGACATGAGTGCGACAGTAGCAGCCTATTGCGACTGTCTTTATCTGGTGAATTCACACCTATACGCAACAATTCAGACTTTAGTGAATAACCCCCTGAATTGTTGCGTATAGGTGCGAGTTGACCAGATAAAGACAGTTACAATAGGCTGCTACTGTCGCAGTCGCGTCTTAATAATGAGAATATTGTCGCAGTCACGACTTTATTATGGGAAAATTGACACGACTTTACAATGGGAAAATTGTAGCGGATTTGCTACGGGAATCCGCTGTTTGCAAATTTTACAGTCGAATTTGCACCTTAGTGAATAACCCCGTATTTGCTGTGTTGCCCATTATATATATGTACTCTATGTATTTATTTCTTATTTATATAGTGTCAAAAATTGATACAGTGCTGTATTTAAATATATATCCCGGAATTTGGAAGGCATCTTACATTCCTTAATTGATTTCTCCCTGTGCTTTATCTACTGTGTATTGGCTGAGTAACACATTAATGTACATATCGGCAGAGATGCCTGCAATATTTAAACATGAAAGCAAGAGACATTCTAGTCCGAAATCCAAATGATTGTCTAAACTTGTAAATTACACCCAAAACCCCTTTATTGTAACTGCCAAAGTATTTAATTTGGCCACTGATATAGTCAATTTTTTTTTGTAGAAGAGTCTTTCCAAATCAGTCATTCAATCTATGGAAAAGCATTAAACGGACAAACAATGTTTGTCACTTAATTTTTAGGTTCATAAAAATATTCTCATTTTCTGTAAAAATCTTTAGAAATACATTTCATGTTACTCAGTCATTCTATAACTCAGCATATTGATCGGCAGTTGGTAAGACACACAAAGCCCTCTCTAGAATGCAGTGTTCAATCAGCTTTGAGTCTCCTAGGACCATGTCATTAGAATTCGAAAGGTCTAACTGCTTCAGTTAATACTTTCCAGATCAACTTTGGGAAAATGCCTAAGGAGGAAATGACTAGATCGCTGAGCTACAAGAAAGAAAAGGTGTAAAATTAAAGTCTTTCTAATATCTGTTTTGTAAAGATATCTTTTTCTACTTCCAAGTTGATGTGTGTGATGTCTATGACCCAACTGTAGACTATCATTGTGCACCTGCACTTCCTATGTATTTGAAGTATGTATCTATCAATCCATGTGTTTGTTAATAATGTAGCTCAAAGGATGAGATGGTTGAACCATTTGGGTATATTGACTGAACTGTCCAAACATTGTTAATTGTTTATGGTGGAATATATTGATTTCCAGGCATAAGTTTCTTTCACAGGAGAAAACTGTACAGATCCCCGGCTTAGGCCTAATGTGGAACATCAAAAATCAAACAACGGTTTCTCAACTGTATAAAATTGGAATTATTCCATTTATTGCAGATGAACAAACAATTCACATTGACTCACACCTGACAAAGGGGTTTTCCCTGAAACGTTGTGTGTGAATTGTTTGTTCATCTGCAATAAATTGAATAATTCCAGTTTTATACTGTGGAGCAACTGTTGCTTGATTTTTTAAATTGTTTATGGTGACAGAGCTTTTCTATTTAGCTTATGTCCCACCTTTGTCTGTACTTATCATGATTCATTCCAGGTCAGTGAACAGATTACATGGTAATTTTAGAGTGGTTTGCATGGATAACTTGTTACTTCTACTTACTTTTTATCTAAGTACATTACAATATAAGAAGTAAGGTATTTAACACTCACATGGCCTCAGTAATTCCCACTTATTTTGTGATTGTAGGGAGCAATGATCAGCAAGATGCTTAGGGTAAATTGTTTTTCCTTCTGTAATCCCTGCTTTCCAAATGTAAACAATGAGGCCAAAAGGTCAGCACACTGCTTAACCTATAGCAGCCAGGCAGCTTTTTCTTCTCGCGTTGCCTAACTTGGTAGGAGGAGGACAAAATGTCAGCTCTCAGGAACACTAATTAAGGGAAACAAATGACAAGTATTATTTCTTCACTACATTTTTTTTTAACTATTTGTGTCAGCCATTGGCTTAGTATAAAGGAGTTTTATATCTATGTGTGCAGTTATATTGGCACTATAGTGTCCCTTTTAATAAAAACATAGAAATATGTAACAGTACAGAACCTATTTCAACTTGTAATATACAATCGATGATCCAGCAACGTGATAGCTATTTAGCAATAAACAAGCGCATATGATGCTAAACCATAATAATGTGTGTGTTTAATAGCAACTATATAACAGTGAACCAGCAATATGCATTATTACATTAGATTATTGAACTAGGCAGTAATGTAGCCTTGCATTTTATAAACAATATGCTAGTATCATATAGTAATAAGATAATGTGGGGTTTCTCCCTTGCCTATATTACTGCATGCCCTTTCTCCTTTTAGTAAAAATCCATCTGATTTTCTTTTTCCTGACACCGTGCTGTAATCTTAACAGCAGTTATTGATTCACAGTCCTTTCTTTTAATTTATTGTTTGTATTGTTGTCATCATTTGGAATCTGTCATCATTAAAACTGAAATTTTCAATGCATGCAAATCAATAGTAAGTATTACTTAACTGATGAGGTTCTTTAAGATTGTTAATGGCAGCACGTTTAACATATTGTTAGAATTTCTATTATTATGTGATGATACACAGCAGACAGGATTTCCGCCCGTCATCCCATAAAGCTGACAATCTAGCTCGGCGCCTGAGACCAGAACAAGGGGGGAATTCACGATAGTGCGAAGTGAGGTGTGGATCCTTCGCCTCACTTCGGACAGACTGATATGCGCTCGCTGATGTCCTGCACGTGGACATCAGCGAGTGCTTTAAAGGG
>WMED01025408.1:0-11025 GCA_019650415.1 Pipa parva
CTACAGGTAATGAGGGGAGGAAAGAGGAGACTCTTAAAGAAGAAGTTACAGGTCTGTAAGCGCCAGAAATATTGATTGTTTGTAGGTGACCAAATACTTATTTTCCACCATAATTAGAAAAAAAATTCTTAAAAAATCAGACAATGTGATTTTCTGGATTTGTTTTCTCAGTTTGTCTCCCATAGTTGAGGTCTACCTATGATGTCAATTACAGGCCTCTCTCATCTTTTTAAGTGGTGGAACTTGCACTATTGGTGACTGACTAAATACATTTTTTCCCCACTGTATAAGCAAAAAATGTAGCTGAAAAGTTTAATATAAGAGTAAATATTTTTTCTTCAATGCTTCTTATCTAGACTGTAAAGATTGTTTTAAAGCATAATAAAAGACTGTTTTTGACTGGTTTAATCAAAGATTGCTTGGTAAGATAGTCCAACAGAACACAAAATTGTTGAGTATATAATAAATACTAGTTTTAATATGGCCCCCGTTATATTTCTTTAGGGATCCCCACCCCTGCCACATTTTATCTGAGAGTGTGGAGGATGGGTTACCCATTATAGATAGCTTTCACCTCACATTTTTTTCAATCTTTTAATAAAAATCCAAATCTGAGCAAAAAAACAAAACTTCTGTCAAAAAATACAGACCCAAAACCAAAACATACTAATGGATGTGAACCAAAACACAGGGGTCAGGGCACATCCTAAATTTCAATGCATTTAATCATCATTATTTTCACACTGGATCAATGGGATTTTTGGACTTACATGTGACAATAATGAGTGTTGACAAGTTTTCCTTGAAATGTAATTTATTTGAAATGCTGATATCAAAATTTGCAGGTTGAAATTAAAAACTTGTGATTGCTATAGAGAAGTAACTGTGAAAAACTGTTGTTGCAGTGAAAAGTCATCTTTGTAATTTATGAGGTCTGGGATAGTTGACAAACATATCTGACTGCAATTGAAAAGATAGAGGAAATAATTTAGAGAAATGATCATAAAATAGTTCTAAATCCCTTTTCGTTAAGCACTTTACCCTTTGATAAATATGACCCATCATTTAAGCATTATAATCTTATGAGTGTTTATTTGTATTTAAGTGTTTCTGTAAAGTAAATATTGTTTGTATATGTTGCTGCTGATCATTTTATGCACTGTTCCTCATATTTCTTGATATTTGTTTCATTATATTGGGTACTGACATCATAATTGTTTAATATTAGTTTGATTTCTAAGAATGCAGTTACCATTTAGTCAGTAGAGTTGGCTTATACTTACAATAAATGCGCATGTTTTATTAATGAAAGCTTACTGCACATGGCTCACAGCTATAATTATATTCCACAAGCTTCTGGACAGTTACCATTAATACCTCCAACATTAGGCACCAAATGACTCATAAGCATTGGCTTATTCGTGCCCCTTATTGCTATTTAATTCAAGGCTAAAGGAACTGAATTTGCATATAATCTGTCTACTTTTTTTCTAGCAATGGAATAAGACACATGATATGGTAATATTTCTCAGAAATTATTTTGCATGGGAATTACTAGAAATATGTTGTTGTAATTTAGCAGGGCAAGTATTTCAAACAGTGAAACTCCTCTTTGCTGTTTAGTCTAAGGTTGTTTTTCAGATGTAATGTGCAGATTTTTGGTTTTGAAGTATAACCACTTTATAAAATTATACCTGTATTAGCAAATACATGTAGCCACAACCATTATAACTGTGAAAACAGGATGCAGGATGCTAGTAATACTAACCAACTGATGAAGTATTCTTTACTGATTAAAGTCAAAACACAATACAAAGACCACAGCAAAGTGCCACTTTGTTTGGCTTTTCATGTTATACATATACACAGATTAGCTCTAGTTGCCAATGTCCTACAAAATCTAACACAATAAACCTTACTGATACAGCCACTGGAGCATGCTACCCAAATCATATTGTTAAGGATAAAATGACTATTTTAGCGTTAAATCATGAGGTACTGCAAATACATAGCAAGATGGCACCTGCATTCCATGCATAGCTCCAGACAACACCCAAGACTTACTGCGTCTGTGCAAACTGCACCAATAAGAATCTTACACCATGCATCAACTGATAATGTAGTATATTTTTATTGGCTTCAGCCTCTAATGTGTCAGTGATTAACGCCTTGTTTTCTTATCTATAAAATGCTGAACAATAAAGAGTCCTCCTCAGTATTCTTTGCCACACCTAGCATGAGGAAAGAGTTATGAACTGACTCCTTGTCTGTCTGTAATTTTTTCCGCTGTGCATACATGCTATATAATTAATTTGGAACAACTGGTCTATGGTTATAAGTGACGGTTAAGTCTCCCCCAACAATATTACCTGTTTAGAATATGGGCACTAAAAAATACAATAAACACATTAGAAAAAATCCTGTACCAATCGAATGGACCAGTAACGTCATGTAAAGCAAAAATAACTTCAGGATTTCCTGTCTGACCAAAATTATTAAAAACACAGAAAAACCATGGTTTAAGTGTGTTGGAACATTTAAGTTTTGGACTGTCTAAATATTCACAGATTTAGTAAAAGATGTATAACACACCTAATAAAGTTGTATTTTACACAGTGGTTGCTGCATTAACTGGAAGTTTTTAGTTTTGTTAAATCCAAAAATGTTCTTGTAAAACAATAAGAACTTAAATTTATGTTTGTCTTGTAGGCTTGTGTCTTAAGAAAACATTTTTTTCTCATTGTTTTCTTCTAAAGGTTGTTGACGTTTCCGACAATGCAGCAATTGGCTTGCCTTTAATGCTGGGGAGCTTACTAACCTGTTCCATTTCTGTCTAGCTGTGTCTGTAGAACCTGATTATTGGTCTTAGAACATATTTTTTATAGCCCTATCACTGATAAGTGTATAAGGTTACATCCAGGTGTGCAGTATCAGCTCCAGAGCCTCCAAGCGAAAGTGGCTATCAGCTATTATTTTTTTTCCGCTCCTAAACTGGTACCAACTTTTTCTGTTCCCCTGGATTCATTCTTGCCTAAGTTTCCTATGCTAGACTTATTTTCTGATAACAGAAATACTTTTTTTCCTTTGATCAGTAAACATTAAAGCCTCAGACTTACTATACTGAACTTAGAGTAATTTACTGAAAGAAATTCCAACTATAATTCCTTTGGCAATGAACACATGCTGTAGAGTATACTGGACTACTGATGCTCGGAAGAATGATGTAGCTCTTCCTCACTAACATTTTTAATTTGTTTGGAATTTTGAAAAATGAACTGGTTCTAGTTTACTCTCTAGAAATCATAAAGGTAGGAGATTATCAGTAGGAGTTTATCAAATGTGTGTCCATTCCTGGGCTACACCAGTGACTGAATAGACAAGTGTACATGTTAACAAGTCTTCTTGTTTATGCAAGAATATATTGTTTATAAAGAGTGCCCAGTATCAAATATATATTGCTTCAACAAGCTGATGTAGAGAGCTTCCTGTTTGATCCAGTAAAGAAACATTTCTTCTAGCAGAAATACATGCTAGAAGAGGGGAATGAGGTACTGTGTAAATACAGTGGTACCTTGAGATACGAAATTAATTCGTTCCGTGACCGAGCTCGTAACAAACCAATTATCCCCTTTTAAAATAACAGAAATGGAATGAATCCTTTCCAGTCCCGATGGCTCATATCTCAAATTTCAGCTCGTATCTCAAACAGGAAAACGATATGAGTCGCAGCTCGTATGTCATGAATTTCGTATGTTGAGCAGTTTGTATCTCGAGGTACCACTGTATATATTTTTTCTGGTAAAAGGAGGATCAATGGTAATTCTCATAAAGCCACTCATTGATACAGTAATAATTGTTTGTAATAAAATTGAATTAGAAAGGATTCTACATGCTTCCCAGAAAAAAAACAAAAAACGATGTTTGTGCAGTTCAATAAACAGTGATTGATACATGATGTAGGTTAGAGTTTTAGTTCAAGAAGAGCAGGACAACCACAGGTTGTTTTTTTAAAACAGTAAAAGGTTAAAATAGCAATTTATGTTATGTTAAGGCTGCGTTTGCATTGATAACATATATACTTCAATTCCAGTATACTTGAACATCATTAACAAAGCAAGTCAAGTTCAGAAATGATTTATTATTTAATTATTTAGTGGTCTCCATGTTACGCTGGTTTAAATAACTGTCTATTTTAAATCTAATAACCAGTTTTAAATGAACTGCAAGGTGTGCATAAATATGAATTATGCAGTATAAATGCTCCCTAGAGATATGATTGCAGTAGTTAAATCAATGGTCACCTACCTCCTTTTATCATTGAAAATAAAGCACCTCCATGCCGTAGGGAAATAACAAAAGTAAATATTTCATGCATTAATGTATTATTCATTATTCCTTTTCTTCTTTTGCCCATCACAGTTCAGCAGTTCTGTTGACATTCAAACTATTTTTATCAAATCCAGCTGACTGTGGTTATGGCATTTTCTCTTTAATGGGATCTGCAGCTTTACATTGTGAGCACTCCTGTTTGAGAAATAAAAAAATCTGGAAAGTCATTTATAGATAGCTTGGTGTGCAGGGAGTAGCCCCATTTTCACATCTTTTTGTATGCGTATCCACATTGGAAAAAGAGCCTGGATAATTTATATGAAGCAGTGCAGATGTTAACAGGAAAGCAGTTAAAATGAGACAATAAAAACAGGATTAAGTTTATATTTACATTACAAACAATGCACTCTTATTTTACTCCTTTCTAATTGGGTTGTACGGTTAACTGTAGCTTGGCTATGATTATGATACCTGTTCCGATGATGAACAATTGTCGCCTGGCTGGAAATGTTAAAAATATGTTCCTGAAATGAAGCATGAGATTTGCGTGTTACTTTGGGAAAAAACAAATGTATATAAAAGATGTTAAGGCTATGATGGGCTTGTGACTAAGGGAAGAGAAGTCAGTTTAGAATCCATTACTGGGCCGAGCAGTGAACTGTTGGATAATGTGGGTAGAGGCAGGGTCCTTTCAGCAATTTTTTTTTTTGAAATTGTGTAGGTTATAAACCAGATTAACAGGGAAAGTTTTTTTAACTGTGGCAGTGATTTACTGAGGTGTAACCCACAGCAACCAGCTTTCATTGCAAATGCACCAATAAACATACCCCAAAGGCATTTCATGCTATTGTAGTTTATATGTTATTTAGCATTATCTGCACAATAATTTGCCTGTTCCATTAGATAATGGCACTACTTCTATGGGAAGTCCAAAAGAATACCAGCTGGATACAGAGTGGACCTCCAGATGGACTATAACTCCTAGTCTGCTTTTTCCCTACATTATAGCTTATAGATTGTAGTTAAACTACTTTGGAGGATCCAACTGTGAAAACTTCTAGTTTCTTCCAGAGGGAGATCTTTAGTTAATTTGCATAGACTTTGGTCTAGTGGTCCTGAAACCAGTCCCAATTTATTTATTGATATAGGTTTTTATCAAAACGGGCACATCAATTAAATTATCACCTCTAATAACATTCTTCTCTTTAATTAGTAGAAAAACAACCCTGGGTTGTGGCATTAGTTTTGTTTAGCTGACCACAGACATTATACTTTTTTTCTGCAGCTACCTCTCTATGGGCGAAATTGATTAAAATCGGAAATTACCAATATCACGATATCGATATTTTTACCGATATCAATATCGGGATATTGGAATTTACCGATATCGATATCGCGATAGCAATATTTCGGCCATTCTGCCATTGAAATCAATGGTTCGGCCGAAATTCGATATATCGATATCGGTGAAATTCCGATATCGCAATATCAATGGCATCGATATCGTGATATCGGTAAAATGCGTTCGATATCGCGATATCAGTCATTTCCAATTTTAAGAAATTTCACCCAATATTGTCTCTTAATAGAGTATTCATTGGGAAGTGCCGCGATACAACCTAATGCCTGAAGATATGAAGTCTCAGGATGTCAAGGAATTCTTTATAATCGGCAGAAATATAAGACAAAATGGTTTAATGTAGAATTTACATAATTTAGTATCAGTTATCAGACATCATCATGCACCTTCTCTTATGTTTTCTTTTTAGTTCTACAGCAAAAAGGGCCATTTGATACTTGCATTTACTGTTAATTTCCTCTTGCAGCATTTTGTATTTTCATAAGCTAGGAATGTACAGGGTAATTTATCAACAGTGGCAACAGAAGTCTAGTAACCAATTACTTGTTAGCATTACTGATCGAAGGGAACTAGAATTATGAAAGGAAGACATCTGTAAATGGACTGGATATACTGTATATTAAAAAAGGAATTATAGATGGGATTTTTAAATGTAGCTTAAATATCACAATGTATTCTTATGATAATATGTTGAGAGACCTCCATGATTAAGTTATTTGCATATTCAGAAATGCAGCTAATAGATTATTTAAGTGCTTTTCTTCTTTTTTCATGTCTCATTTACCTTAAGATTTTGTTTACTTTCCCTGGATATTGGGAAGTCACTATGCTTAATGAGTGGGATCAGCTGCTACCTCAAAGTTTATTGGAACTATAAGTACCTGTAGGGAATATGTGCTTTTACTGAGGGGATCCTCTACAAAAAAAATGCTAAATATTGATTTTTTTTGTAGGACATACTCCTCTACCATCCATCAAACTTTAGCTTTAAAAGTTGTTCTGATAGCAACATCTGTTGCAGTCTGTTGTCTATATGTATATTTTCATATTTTCTCTACAGATAAGGAATTACATTTTTAGTCAACATGGGGTACCTTACTGGAGTGTTGATTGGCAACTGAATCTGCATGCTATAAATTAATCTGCAGTATAAATAGATTTATTTAAAAATACACAAGCAAGCACATCATTAGGGGAATATTGCCCACCCTTGGAGATGGGTTCCTGTGGAACATGTATATGTAAAGTGTAATAAGTATGATCACTGGGAAATTCTTCAAGTCATGCATGACCCCCTAGTAAGTGCAGGATAAAACATGTAAATAGAGGGAATATTAAAAATAAACAGATCGTTTAAAGAATTCAACACATGTTTTTAAGATGGAATCTTCACAAATATTGCTGTATTCATTCTTTATTGTGTATCTGACATGAATATTCATTAAATATGTCCTTGACCCTTTAGAAAATATACCCTTTAGAAACATGGCCCTTTAGAAAATAGCCACATCTGTTAATACTTAAAAGTAAGTAAATGCCCCTTTCTCCAAGTAGATCAGTTACTGACATAAAGAAACCTGACATAAAGAAACCTGTTCAAAATCTGTACTGGCACAATACACTGTAGTTGTTTTCAGCAGTTGGGGGGCCAGTTCTGGGCTCTTTCCACAATGGAAATGGTAGGAACTGCCTCACCTGCCTATATGGTATCCAGCCCTGAATCTAAACTTTGATTCATGGGTAACATTATTTACTCAAGGTAATTGGCAACCTACAATTTCCAGCATCCCTTTGGAACTAAACCACTATTCCACTAGTTGCATTATAACTGGAATATCTCAGTATTCATAGGTGCACTCTTTATTAACATTTGGAGAATGTACTTAACCAATGGGCAATTCCTGACTGCCAGGAACTTGTTTGTGAACTTTAATGTCAGAACAGTTTTGTCAGAATTTACTATGGTTTGCCAAAAGTCAACCTGAAAGGTTAGTGGTGGACTATTTTTGGCTAGGCAATTAGACTCCTCCATTGCCTTTATCATCTCTCTCTGGCCATGACCCAGGATGATGAAGGATAGCTTTCATTTCCTAGACTTCATGTCTTTTTTTAGGACTTACTGTTTTGTTTGAAGGAATATACTGCGTGAAGAAAAAAGAGTACCCATACCCTTCATCCACAATGCCTACCTGTAAGTTTTACCTTCTAAATATAGAAACATATTCCATTTCTCTTCAAGCTAATATTTATTCCGGAAGCCGATTCAGAGTCAAAATCTAGTTTTCAATTTGTCATTATGAATTCCAAAAAATAATTATTTTTCTTTATGTTCCTGCTATTTCATGTAAATTTCTGTTATTTTTTTTATACTGAGTTTCTACTACTGAAGATAGTTTTACATAGGGCATAGCTTTAGTAACATTTAAAGATCGTTACATTGTTCTATCCAGATATATGGGACAAAACAAGCAGTGCAGTTCTTAAACAAGTACTCCACTTGTAGCTATTAAAAGAAAGAATAGGATTTCTCCTTAGTCTAAAGCTTACAGAGGCTGTTAAGAGAAATGAAAATTACCTTCCTTTCAGTTCACTGCATTTTTGTGCTTCCTTTCAGTTCACTGCATTTTTGTGCTTCCTTTCAGTTCACTGCATTTTTGTGCTTCCTTTCAGTTCACTGCATTTTTGTGCTTCCTTTCAGTTTACACTCCCTTCCATCCTCCCATCCAATCTTTCTGATTACACTACTGCACCCTTTTTGGTTGCAAGGTCACTCCATGCAATTGAGCCCCATCCTGTAATCTAAGGCTGGTGAATTCCCCTCTTATGAAAAATGGATTCTAGCATTGCTAGGCATTGCATTGGCTTGCAGGAGATAGTATATGTGGCATTCTGGGCAACATATAGTGCAGTATGATTATATGTCATCTGCTAGGACACTCTTTACATTAGAAACAATAGTTTTGTGAAAAGTCTTTGACTGAACCTCTATGATAGTTGTGTTACCTAAACTTGCCTTGCTTAGGACTGACAAAGTATTACCTTATTTGCTCTTCATTTTCATTGGGGCATATAGTAGCTTTATGACTGGGTCTTGCAGAAGGTTAATGTCTCCTGTAACATCTTACTTTGCTATAAAGGATTGTTATATCACTGTAGATATGTAGCTTCTGCACACCTATAGCATTTGTCTATCTATCCAATCCTATCTCTAGATTAGGCCAAACCATTGCATTTTCAGTTTACATATGGAACAAAAATACAAAGATTGAAGCAAATTCCCCCAATACCCATTTATTAAAGTGATATGGAATTTGTTATATAAAAAAAAAATAATGTTTTGCAAAAAGTGAGTTTATAATAGTCTCAAAAAAACAGTGTCTGATCTGTCCTGAATCCTGTATTTCTACTTTTCACACTGTTATTCAGGAATACACCCATTTATTTATTGGTAACACTGTACAGGGCGAAATATATTAAAGGCGAAACGATCGCCCAAAGTTAAATTCAGATTGCACGATCGTAATTCCAATCGATTCTGATCGCACGATCGAAAATCGATCGAAATTCTGATCGTGCGATCAGGAATTGATCGAAATCGACCGCAATTCCGATCTCGCGGTAAAAATTCCGCATTTGATAAATTTCGCCCTGTTTTTTAAGTACATGTTTAGTTCAAAACTTCAGTAAGTGCACCAGCCGGCTAAGGCTCCCAATTATTTACTTTACATTAGTGTACATTAGTGGCTGAAGCCCTGTAGTATATTGATTTGTAAATATATGAATATTCTGAAAATCATATTACTGTTGCCTTAACGAGAGAGGCCCCAAATGTTATATTCACCATGGGCCTCACAGTTCTCGCAGATAACCCTAGTTCGCCCTCTATCTTGTATTCTAGCAAAGTATTTATTTGTTAGTTATTTGTTACACCTAGCTCTTTATTTGTTGAAGGGGTGTTTTGTTTTGAAATACTATAGCATATGCAAGTCCATTTCCAGTCCAGTGATAACAGTTTCACTTGTCTCATTAAGTAGAGCTATGTGATCATGTCACTTTTCATTGCATTTCTTCTGATGATTTCCTGAAATTTGGAAGATGGATTCTAGAGATAAGCAGTTAAGCTTCATATTAATATGAAATAAATCCAGCTCCAGCAATCCAAAGCAGGTTAATTTCTTATTGGATTAAGGCAGCACTTCTCTAAATCAGTATTTCATAGATGGTGTAGTTCACTACTATCTAATGCAGAAATTCTGCCCTTCCAGTTTGACCCCTGAAGACATGTCAGACTGGCAACCACAAATCACATGGGAATGGTGGAGAATCACCACTGGGAACAGGTTTTAGATTGTCACCAGCAGACTAGTGGCTTCTTCTTAATGCTTGGCCTTCCCTGGACAATGCCATGTCATCCACCTCAACCTCTGAAAGTTGAGAACTCAAAGTGGGGGGCAGTAACTCCACCCCAGAGTTTCTCCACCTATTCCTTTGAATAAGAAATCCTAGATGGCGCTATTGGGTACTGCATGCTATAACTCTCTAATGCTTTCAAATCCTTCGGTTTCTTTTCCTTAAGCAACTTTTCTGCAACAGAGAGTGCAGTTGATCAAAATATAATGTAATATAATCAAAAATTATTTTTAAAAATCCCACATCAGCATACTGTGAATCCCTAGTATTATCACATTAAAATACACAACCAAAACACTATACTGGCCAGCTCTTACAAGTGAAATACATGTATGATATATTATACATCATTTTGCCTTTTGTATTTCTGCCATTATAAACAACAAGTCCATTTCCAAAAAATAACTTTGGTTGTGCCAAATACTTTTGTGCTCTTGCGACTTTTCTACGGGTTCAGTTATAGGATGTCAAAAATCTTTGTCTAGACTAGAGACTGAACCAAATGGCTGCTATCACATTTAACTCAGCTAGTTCTCCTACTGTATGTAAAGTACTGTTAAATATCTTTTAACACATCAGAATATGCAGACTCATCTCAATATTTAGATTGATCACTTGCAAGAAGACATTATTTTGCTTGGCTGAGTGCTTTGCAGCTTTGTTCCGGAACTCTCTGCCGAGCTTTTTCCAGCTGTTGATAACATTTCTGTAGAGTTGAAGATTTGGAATTATTATTTAAAAAAACATTAATTTTGCTTGTTTTCTTGAAGTAACAACTTACTAGTTTATCTTTGGTCTGCTTGCCATGGCTACCTGAAAAAGTATGGATTTCATAATAAAAGAGTTTGTTCCGTTAGCTAACTTGCTTTTTTCTTCACATTGTTGATAGAGTATTCCAAAATTATATCAAATAATCCATATATCCC
>WMED01025409.1:0-11025 GCA_019650415.1 Pipa parva
TATAGACAGTTCTTCCAGCAATAGGCTTTTAAAAAACCTTTTCGACTTTGATAAATATCCCCTGTTTTTATCCTTTAATCTATCTATCTGTCTGCCTCTCTGTCTGTCTGTCTGTCTGCACAGTGTAAAAGAGAATATACGCACACATATAATGAAATAGGGGATTCTTTACAAACCAAGCAGAGAGCTCCCGCATGTAGGGCCACAGGAAGCTGTAAGAAGGAATGGGGCCATTTTTTATTGTAATATATGTTAGTATGGATATGTATAGGCTCTGAGAGGGCCAACCAATAGAAATGTAGACATTCACACCCCATTACTAGTTGGACTCTAAGATATGTGCTAAAATGATTTAACAATTTGTTGGATCTATCAGTTAATAGTTTTCATTTCCATGTAAAAAGAATAGTTTGTTTACCCTGATCTACAGCTGCTTAAAGGGCAAGGCTCGCTGTTACAGCAGCCGCTGCTGCTGTTTAATTATTACATCCTGCCACAGATATTTGTGTGTGGGACTTGCCTTAGCCACATTGCATGTTTAACTAAGTAAGCAAAGTCGTCTTCCCCTTCCTGAACGCAGTCAGGGACAACTACTCGTTTTAGCAGAAAGGAGGATAAATATCATTTCAGAGTGAGCGATGGAGATCTGGAATTTCCACCCTCCGCCACCTGCAAGTGTTGGTGTTTTGGCTCTCAGCGTGACGGTTATTCTGCCAACAGAAGAAGAAATGTTGATGAGCATAGCTCTGTTTGTGAATCTGAAAGCTAAAACTGAACAGAAAAAATAAACAGAAGTAAAACAGAGTGTTTTGATACAAATTAAAGGGGAAATATAGCTTGTCAACAATTTATACTTTAATATTGATCCCAAGTCAAATGTTTGTCTTATGTGTTATAATAATTACCTTTTTTATGGTTTCTCTGATCACATTTTTACAGGTACTGTATTTAAAAGAACAGTCTGGGCAGAAAAAAAAATGTATTTATTTATGCTAATTAGCACCTTTCATTAAATAAAATTTATTAGCAATTTTTTTTTTTTAAAGTTAAAATTCTTACCTGTAAAGAAGTGCTATATAGCACTTTCATGTGGCATACCACATCCCCAGACACTGCTGGCGACTCTACGGTGTCCTAATCAGGCAATCCCTCTCAGGAGCGCATTCCTCTCTAGCCGCGATCCTAGTGAAGCCCCGCATCGCCATTTCCTAGAAGTCTCAAGGAAAGCGTGCACGTCATCCAGGGAGGACGCATTGATGACGCGCACGCACTCCATGTGACTTCTAGGAAATGCTGATTCGGGGTTTGACTAGGAGCACGGCTAGAGCGGAATGCGCTCCTGAGAGGGATCGCCTGATTCTGACGCCATATAGTCACCAGCAGAGTCTGAAGATGGGGCATGCAACATGGTACTGCTGTATTGCACTTTACCTTTATAGGAAAGAATTTAAACTTTTTAAAAAATAATTGATAATAAATCATATTTAACAAAAGGTGGTAATTAGCATAAATAATTTTTTATTTATTTTCAGCTGGACTGTTCCTTTACACTGTGTTCCAAATTATTATGCAAAAGTCACCCACATTGCCCATCGATAGAACCGGCCCTGCTACTGGATAACAATGTGGAGCAAAACTAAACATATACAGTAAATATGTGCCATGCCGTGGGGTTATTGGTCCTTTAACGCCTCAAAATAAGAGAACATTTTTTTTTTTTTATTAACAGACAGGGAGCGCAACATTCTCTTTAAAGTCACAATGATCGATTTTGCTTGTATTCCCCCATTGGATTATATATTCATACCTTCCAGGGAGGTATATCTAATATTTACTAGATATAAGGTAAATAAAACTCTTAATAAAATGCTAAGGAGGGTAGAAAGATGTACTAATGAGAAAACCAACCTGATCTAAATCTAAATAAGGAGTGAATTATTCCAAACATATGCCATATCCATAATCCTTAACATAAACTATGTCCTTAAAATATAATTATTTATGTATTGGCAAATCAATGAACAATGGGAACTATACAATTTCAAGCTGGAGCACATTTTAACACTTTCAGAAATCTTTTAGAGATTTAAGAAATTTAAAATAAATCAAAACCCCATCTAGACGCAAATGTCTGGATTTAGAATCCACCTTTGCAATAAAATTTTGTAATTTTATAAAGGATTAAACTTACCTTATACCTCATAGGATGGAAGTGGAATGACAGTTTAGGAAAATGTGATTTTTTGATGTAAATATCATGAAGCCAAAAATGTTATGCTAATAAATGAGAGAAACAGAAAGAAAAAAAATGCAAAATTAAACAGAGTTTCTCTCTGTCATCTTCCCTGTCGGCCTGACTTTACTTTCTCAGTTCAGGTTGGCGGGGCTAAATGATGATTGACATTATAGCTCCTCCAATCAGATCCCTTAAATCATGATCTAGCAGGTATCTGATTGGAGGAGTTATAATGTCAATCATCATTTAGACCCGCCCACCCAACCTGGGAAAGAAAAGTCAGGCTGACAGGGAAGATGACAGAGAGAAACTCTGTATAAAGGTGCATTTTTTAAAATACATAATATATTTACAAAAACATTTATTTCATTAGTACAACCTAAATTAATATTAGTTTTGATGTGACAGGTGCACTTTAAAATGATCAAACTGTGATAAAGACAGAAAAATGTTAGATTGAAATGATTTTCTATGGATTTTGGTGTAACTATACCATTAAAACTAACATTAAATGAATTTCTTCCATACATCCCAGGTACATCTGTATTAAAGGGGTGATTTTGATAGCATGGATTATTTTGTAGTCACTTTTTAAAGACCATACTAAACAGTGGAAACCAAGGCAGATTGTAAGTAAGATTGTTATTGCCTTTGAGAACCAAACATCTGGATTGTTAGATTTGAAAAAACTGTAAACATGTTCAAAGGGTATATAACAATGATCACATAACTCTAAACACAAGAAACCCACTTTCTTTTAAATCTTGGTCTTCGTTCATCTTTGAACCAAGCAAGCTCTTAAGATTGAGGTTCTTTTCTTGTGGTAAACCTGTGCACGCACCAAGACTTGGCAAACAGATTTCTTTTTATAGTCATCCCTTCTTTTCCATCACATTCACAAACTTGTCTTCATATTTAATTATTTGAATGATTCAGTTCTTTGGGCTGGGCTGTTTTGATTTCAGGGGAGACAAATATTTGAGGTAGTTAGTTGAGGGCTTGGCTTGTAACATTCTAATGAAAATAGTGTCAAAATATCAGCAAACAAGGAGAACCATTGTTGCAGTTTCAAAGCATAACAACAGAATATGCTTGGTAGCACGGTAACACAATGCTGGTTAATAATGTATCAGAGAGCTCCAGAGAATTATAGACTACCTGTATTATTATACTGTTCAATAAATCCTACCATCTTGAAGAATTCAAAATGGAATTGGTCCATTCTGAATGGGCCTGTTGTGATGCCCAATAAGTATTCAAACGAGGATTGTCATTTTGGCACCACATAGGTCCAGATTTTAGGGCGGTCTTTCTGACAATTAAATTTTTAGGTATTATTTTCGGGGAAACACGGTACTGTCCTTTAATACATAAAATAAATAAAGAATACAAGTCATAACAAAATTCTTTTCAATGGATATTAGTCGCAGGAAACAAATTGTAAAATTACAATAGCTAACAACTTTCTGGGAACTAATTAACAAGGGCAAATTTTTATAGGTCTAGTAATCTGTATCAACCAATCAGATGTTTTCATTAATTATCCTTGATTCCTTACACCAGAGCATGCTGACTGCTGATTGGATGCTATGGATTACTAGACCTCTATAAATGATCTCCTTGTTGACGATTTCCCTTGATTTTGTTAACAAAGGAAAGAAAATAATTAGGATTTTGTAAAATAACCAAGTGGTCTATAACCTATGTAGGTTGACATTAGGTGAACTTGAAGGCAGGCCTTCATTTGGCACCCACAAGATTACTCACATGTATTAAAACATGCCAGGGTGCGCGTTGCGGTGGAATATCAGAAAATGTGTATACGTGAAGTTCCTTTGCCCACAAACAAGTCTTGATATCACACTTATCCGCCCACATCCTGCATTTTTGTAATAGAAAAAGTAATTCTGTAAAATGTTGAAATATGTTTTTTTTTAATATTTGTATATTTATGTGTGTATTTACACACGCATTTTAATAATACAGTTAAGGATGTCAGCTGAAGCCTTTTTGTTTTAAGAACCAACACTAAATTATCTTGATCCTTTAATATTTCTTTCTTTTTTTCATCTTCTTTCTAAGAACTGTCAGTGTGAAGTCCCTATCAGAGTTAATTTGAGTACCGCAAAGTAAAACAGTAAAAGAATACATACATTACCATTTCAAAAAAGAGCAAAGAGAGTATTTTTATATTGTGATGAATATTAGGAAATCATACCTTATATCTATAAATTAAAATACAAATAGATTTTTGATATGGAAAACAATACGAGGTCATGTTACTATGGGGATTACTGACAAAAGTATGAAATTGGCTTGTAAAGGTGTGAATTCACCATTTTCCCCATATTCGAGTAGTCAGTAAACTCTGCTATGTGGCGAGTTCGCCAGTTAACGACAGTCGCGACTTTACTATGGGAATTCTCCGTTTACTCAATAAGAATAAATCAGAACAACCTGAATCAGAGCGTAGCAACTCCAATTGGGGAGAAATTTATTAAACTCCGGTAAAAACCGTTTTCGCTTTTCCGAGTTTAATAATTCAGGAGAAAACGTTGAAGTTTCTCGCAGTAAGTATCGCGAGATTTGCCTCGATCAATACTAGCCGTGAGAAACTTTTTTTCATTGTATATATCCATGGCTATACTGCATGGCTACCATTTCCATGGATATATTCAATAAAAAATTTTTTCTCACAGCTGGTATTGATCGAGGCAAATCTCGCGATACTTACTGCGAGAAACTTCAAAGTTTTCTCCCAATTAAACTCAGAAAAGCTGAAAATGGCTTTTTCACTCTTAATAAATATCGCCCACTTTAGTGATGAGAATTCACTTCGACAGGTGCATTCACACTTTAGAAAATAATTATTCTCTTTATTATTTAAAATTTTTCCTATAATTTATGAAAATTGGAAAGTTTTCCGAAAAATTAAACCTGAGGAAATATCAGCAATGTATTAGAATCTCCTTTGTGGCTGATCTATATAAAGTGTTTGCCTGCTTTAGGCTGGTGAAAAACTATTATTCCTGTTATTAGGTTCTGTTGTTTTGCATCAGAAAAGCACATTGATTTCATTCTGTAATGGAAGGTGAATTGTATTCAAAACACTACAATTTGCGCCAGTTTCGATGGATTGATTTGACCTTTTTCAATATTTTGTAACGGTCCTAAATAAATTGGCAGAATCAAAAAGTCCAGAAAATTGAAAAATAGTGTCCAAAAGCATTGGATAAACCATGAAAAGAATCAAAAACTCTGAAATGATCTTTATAAAGTTCCCCCACGGTGTCTATCCTATTCTAATTTAAAAATAAATTATTGGCGGAGAGTCAGTTAACCTCTTTAATTCTGGGAAACGTCACAATATAAATGATAATAAAGAAAATATCAATGATGCATACGGGCATCCTAATTTGGCCTTTCCGAGTTTATCGCGCAAGATCTCGCATTGTTCCTGTGAGATTACCGCGCCAGTTTTTCAATCAAATTTTTAGACGAATAGGTAGCCATATTTTACATTAGTAGTATGATTACCTTTTTATTGGTAATCTCGCGGGAACAACGCGAGATCTCACGAGATAAACTCGGAAATACCGGGAGCGGTATTTTCCGACTTTAATGAATTTCACCCGGGGAAATTTAAGCGGTCATTTCAATCAATTCACCACAATTCGATCCGTTTGGCTGCTTTTTTTTTCACATTATCGCCATTTTTTTCCTTTCCGCCACATTTTCGATTTCCTTCAATTTATGTAGTGCTGAATAAAATGTATCTTTATCGAAAAAGATCATTATTGATAAATATGGATGCGTTAATACCGCTAGACTTTACCTTACTTTCTATGGAGCTCCTTTCCCATGGATATCTCTGAGCTTTTCGATGGGGACTTAGAAAAATATGTTCTAAACCATCTCCATAGGGAGTAATGGGTTTCCCCTCCCTCGACCAGGCCAACACTTTTCAGTGATAAAACGGGTCAGAAGAGGCGTAAAGTTCAGAGATGACAGTGTTTTCTGCCATTATTAGGATTGTAGATGAATACATGAATGGGAAACAAATTATACAACCACATATAATATACCATACTATTTTACTTCCAGCCAGCAAACCCATATAAAAGGCTAATTCTAAGGGAGTGGGAGCTCTCCAGTATACAAATAATGCTAAAGAGTCTAGCAGCTGCGCAGTTTGCTCACATCTGTGCGCAGATGGATCCCAGCTAATAATCGCTTCCCACACTGCACACACTTAGGCCTTTGTTAAATATCAGTTCTCTGTTAAAGATTTGCATTGGCAGAGTTTGTCATCCTCAGTCTGTTTTATATAAATTGGTCAATGGAGCTGGAAAAACTGGCAAAAAATAGTGTCGCTTGTCCTCTATTACAGCTGCTACTGTATAACTCATCATCTTCAATCATCCAGTTTAAAGGGGAATTACAGCCTCAGCAAGATTTAGGTTAGAAATATTGTTGTACTATCATCACCAGCCTAACAACGGCACATTTACTAAAGTCGAACAGGCTTTTCAAGGAGCAAATGCAAGAGAAACAACCTACAATATATTTAACAATATCGCTGGTTTCTCCTAATTACTAAACTGTTCAAAAAACATTTTATCACCCAAAAGAATTCTCCACCCTTGGGCTGGTGAAAACCCATTATCCCCCATGGAAATGGTTCTGTCATTTAGCCTCAGTCCAAAATATTTCCCCATGGAAAAGAGACATCAATATCTGTAATGGAAGGAACTCTCATAGAAAAGCATTGCAAAGTGTGCCCCTGTTAGCAATTTATTTGAACAAGGAAACATTTTTATCCTTCCTTGGTAAATCAGGGGAATCCAAAAGTACAGGGAAACAAAAGTTGCCAGTGAAAGGTGGTGAAATCAGTTGATATGGTCGATTTGGTCTTAGCAAATGTGTATGTAAAGCTGCCCTTCAAGATCTTTCAAAGTCCGTACTTCTTGTAACAAGTGTTTGAATCTCACAGGGTTTATGTATGTATAATTTTATTTATAAAGTGTCACAAATTTATACAACACAAAATAAAGGCAAAAGTAACAAATATTACTGCAAAATTAGAAACATTTACCCTTTTCAGGCAAAATTATGGAAAGGGTACAAACTTTATTTATGGGGGATATTTATCAAGGTCTTTTCAACCTATCCACCCATGTTCGCATAGTGCCACTTTATAGCACCCCCTTTAGTTTAATTGTGCATCAAAGAAATTCTCTACTACTTCTGAGGACCAGTTACTTATATAGCTCTGTTCTCCTCAAGCACTTCAATTGGGCGTTAAGAGAGCGCTATGGATTGGTTCTGTTTGTCCAATCCCTGGCTGGCTCTTAGCAACACTGGTATAGAGAGGAAACATGTAAGTTTGCGGTAGCACTGTTTAGAGTGCTGCTGGGATCCCCCATTGAGTTTGGGGGCCACGGGAAATTACCCAGTTTCTATATTTTAAATAATAAAAACAAATGAAATGCCTGATCTTGACATCTTTTTTTTTTGTTTGTTTAAATTTGAATTTACAGGGCACCTAATAATTAAATTCTTCAATGCATTTATACTAACAGCCCATATGTGACCTACAATTTGTAGAATCCTGAGCAAGCATTTAATCCAGCTCCAATTTTTCTTGATATGTTTTATCCACCTGGATAGTTTCTCCCTGCAGAAAAAATTCAATTCAATTGATTGGTTATCTCTTATTTGCAATCATTGTATCATTACCGGGAAGTTTAGTGGATCACTGCTGTTCTCGGTAAGGATTTCGGCTTAACCACACCTAACACGAGCGAGTATCAATAGGGTGTGTTGGATGAGATTCAGACATAATTTGCTCATCTGTATCTACAGCATGGGGTAATAGAAAAACACCAGGTGCATTGCTGCTGGTTACAATTTCCATTTAGTTTACCTGAGGCCTTTCTTGTTTGAAACATTGCATTAGGGTATGTCACGTTGAACAAATTTAAAGTAGGTGGATAGGTTCGTTTTCCAAACCACACTGACCCGAGGAATGTACAACCGTATAGAAGAGTCAGAGATTTGCGTAACAAAGGATTTTTCCCTGTGTGGATATCTCTTTTATCAACACCGATTGCAACACTTCTGCTCAGAATGCCTGGGATAACTAGAAATGATTTCCATTCATTGGTTGAAGTTAAGGGATTATTTTCCAGATTTCTAGCATGATTTTCATTTTATTACGCGGGATTATCGTTCTTCTTTCACATGATTTCAACTGTAATTGAATTTTCTATTTCTTTTTCCTGTTGTTGCTTTATTGAAATTCTGCTTCGTGTGGTGATTTAATCCATTAGTACTTATTTTCCCGGTGCTTCTGTATTACCGCCCTGTAATATTTTAGGTTAATTTCACTGCGGGAGACGATTCCAGATTCTGGGGCTTATTCATGAAAGTGAGAATTTGACGGCCGAAATTGAATTTTTGTCACTTCGATTCGCTATGCTCCGATTCTCTACTTCTTGTAGAGGGTTTTGGAATGTCAAGCCCAGAGACAGTTTTACTGCAAAAACAGGCTATTTTCTCATGCATCTTGTAAACTTAGCACATGATTTAAGGAATTAAGGGGGTTATTCACTAAAGTCTGAATTGTTGAGTATAGGTGCGAATTCACCAGATAAAGACAGTCGTAATAGGCTGCTACTGTCGCAGTTGCTTCTTTTTAATGAAAATAGTATTGCAGCTGCGACTTTATTATGGGAAAATTGTCGCAATCTTAACTTAAAAAAATTGTTGCGACTTTACAATAGGGATATTGTAGCAGATTTACTATAGGAATCCGCTGTTTGTGAATTCGACAGTCAAATTCACACCTTAGTGAATAACCCCCTCGGACTTAAGTGAATAACTCCCTAGGTGCCCTGCCATCAGCTCTCTAGTTCGCCACTTCAATTTGGTGAAGTAAAACTAGTGAATGTGATGCAATACACCTTGTCGGAATTGCTAATGCGACAGACTGCGATGCTTGATGAATAGGCAAATTACCTGTGCACGCGCACATAAATTGATGCTCTGTAAATCCATGACACTGTCAAATTAGTCCTGATTTTGCCACATCGCAGAGTTTGCAGTATACCCAAGTGGCAATCAATGTGAATTCACACCTTTATATGACTATTTGGCCTTCCATGAATAATCTGTGAGTATTTTCTATGGAATATGAATATAAGCGGCATATTTATTAAATGTAGATCAGAGTATATCACTGCTGTTGTAGATTTTGTTGATTTTACAACAGGCGGAATTAACTTCACTAATTATAAGGAGGCAAATAGTGGGGCTTACGGTAGGGTTCCTGGAGTTGCGCCATTAATTACAAGAATTATTTTGGTGACATATCACTCAACACATTGATGGTGTTGAAGCATTACTTGAGTGATTATTTTTTTATAACAATTCCAAGCTCATGCCAACAGTAATCCTAATGAGTAGAATTTTGCCTAAATAATATCTGGAAAATTGTGAACATGTGGAGAAGTCAGTCTAGCTCAGTGGTGATGAACCCATGGCATGTTTGCCAGAGAGGGCACTCAGAGCCCTCTGTGTAGGCGTGCACGCCATCACCACTGCTGCTTTAACAGCTGTCCTAAAACCCTCAGTGAGCGAGTGCTCCGTCAGTATAGGCCGGGACCAGACCTGACAGTTTTCAGGATGGATCCTCAGCCTACACTGAAGGAGTTACAGGGAGGATCTATGTAGGAAAGCTGAGGCCAGAGCTCTGCCCTGATGAAGGTGCCATGACGTCACTCATCTGCACTCAGAGATGCAGAGAGAAACGCTGTATAAAGGTACTTTTTAAAATAATACATATATATTTACAAAAAATGTTTATTTCAGAACCTAAATTAGTATTCGTGTTATGATATGACCAGTGCACTTTAAAATATTATTTTATTTCACAGCAATCTTTAATCTTGTCTGACAAGATTTGGAAATATGTATATGGCTATAATTGTTTCGGTTTTTTTTTTTTTCCATTTTCTGAAATATGCTTTCTAGAAGCCAAGAGGGGTCACACAAACAACTTTATTTAAAACATTTTCTAAATACATTATAATCGATCCCTGATGATGGCAGTGTGCAGTCAGTGAAGGCACTTTGCTAGGAATTTCCATGTATTGATGACTGTAACTTGATATAATGTGAGAGTGACTTTTGGCCTAGTCACTGACCCCTAGTATTATAATTGCTTTTGTAGTACCCTGAAAATCAGTGACTGCAGGCTGCACCTGCTCTCAAAAGAGAGGGCTTATGAACATATTATTTTAAAGGATGGTGCTTTCATTCTGTAATGGATGAATGCATTTAAAACACCCATTGCCTCCTTTTATTTTCCACTCTACTCAGTGAACTCATCCAATGCTGGACCTGTTTCATTGCCTAATCACAAGAAGTTATGAAAAGGACAGTGACACCAAGAATGAAAATGGTTTAAATGCATTTATATCTATCACTAAATCCACCTAACCAATCGGGTGCTGTTCTGCGGTTCCCTGTACCTGATGGCTGAACCCTGAGACTGATGTCACCTGTGCACAGCCAATCAGAGGTAAGTGTGAGGTGTGCCAGTGTTGTCACTAATGATAGCCAATCAAAAAACAGTAGGTGGCATGCCAATGATGTCGCATCTAGTCAGCCTGACCCACCTGAAAATCAGCCTTGGAATATCTAAACTGTCTTTTCCCCTGTATTCTTGAAAATTGTGCAAATTCTCATTTAAATACTAATTCAGAATGCATGTTTATGCAGAAAAG
>WMED01025410.1:0-11025 GCA_019650415.1 Pipa parva
GGGAAATTGTCGCGGATTTGCTATGGGAATCCGCTGTTTGCGAATTTGACAGTCAAATTCTCACATTAGTTAATAACCCCCTTAAAGTGAAGTATCTTTGTGATATTATACTTGTATTGTGTAATGCACTTTTCCCATGTCTGTATTATATTTGTATTCTTGAACTGTACAATGCTGCGTAAATTTGTGGGGCTTTATAAATAAAATTATACATACATATATATCTCAGGCCTCCCTATGTATATGGCACCTTGGGCAATTGCACAGTTTGCACCACACCTGAAACCAGCCCTAGGTTTGCAATCTTGGGGCAGGTTGCATTGATAGTATAAGATAAATTGAGGATGAAATAGAGGAGGGATGGAATGGAGGAGGATGAATAGGTAGGAAATTTTGCAAGGCTATTTATGGAAAAGACCATGTACAATAAACCATGTCAGCCAAATGTGCCTACTTTGTGTAGCAGCATTTGTGTGATTCTTTAAAAATCACTGGGCAATCTGTTGCAGTTATATTATCTCCTAATTTCTAATAAATAACATAATTCATCCTAGGATTATAGACAACAAGACCATGTCACCTTGCCCCTAGTTCATGTTGTCACTTAGTCACAGTCACCATTGTCACTTTTAAATGATTTGCGCCTTATACAACACTGAAGTACTGCCAACCCCCCCAATTCGCCAGTGTGAAGTGGCAAAGCCAAAAAGGTGAATTCGTTGCACCTAGTCGCATTTGCACCTTCGACACATTACTCTGCTTAGTCAGTAGTAGAAGTAACTGTGCACATACACGCAAAGTGATGTGAAGTGCTCAGTAAGATCGCGACTCGAATAGTCGCTCGAATTTGTCACTTATTTGTCACAATCAGAGAGCATGGGGAAGTGGAAAACAGATGCAAATTTAGGGGGTAATTCACGATAGTGCGAAGTGAGGTGTGGAGTCCTCGCCTCACTTCGCACTGACTGATATGCGCTTGCTGATGTCCTGCACGCGGACATCAGCGAGCGCTTTAAAGGGATTCCAGTCTCGGCGAGGCAACTCTTTTGCTCTCGCTGAGACTGGAATCCCTTTAATGCACTAGAGCCCTATGCGACTACTCACACTTTAGTCAATGGGGCTCCAAAACTTTTTGACTTTCAGAAATATCTCCCTAGGCGTCAAAATAAATTAGCCACCCTGAATTGGGTTTCCTGAAACTTCGAGCAGATCAGAGCAAGTCCGAGAAAGCACAATCAGCTGATTTATTTATTGAGCTTAATGTAGCAGAGACACAGGAATAAGTATAATGCGGATGAATAAACGATCGCCTGCTGTTAATGCAATCTGTTCTGGAAAAAGATTAATTTTACTTAACATAAATGTGATCATCTAAATGTAAATTTTATCATTGTCAATTACATGGTTGTCCCGACTAGCAATTTGGCAAAAAAAAAAAAAAAAACGAACTTAACTACTTTGATAAAAATAACATTTTAATATAGAATAAATTTTATTTGCAACACTAGTTTAATTAATATTAATTTATTCTGTAATCTAGATCCATTTTGACTGTGCCGCTCTGTAGGGGACGTGAAATGGTAATAGCAATAAAAGTATTAATAGAACCATTGCTATACAATGAATGCTAAGTTTACATCTCTATTTTTAAGAAGTTAAAATACTCTTCGAATTTTGGGCACATCCCTATCATGCAAACAAAGCCAATTATCTAATAAAATCCAACCCTTTCCAGTAAACCTATTTTATAGGGATTCCCTGCCTCTTAGAAATGTAAAGGGATAGATTGTCCCTGTTGTTAAAGGAATACTATCATATAAAATAGGTTTTGTTTGTGCCGCAGCCATCTATTAGGTAAATAGGACAGAACAATGCATTGAGAGTTGAGGACTACTCCCGATGCATCACAAGATGTTCCTCTCCCCTCTGCATTAATCTCTACGTTCACCCATGTTTACTTTAATTCTGTAAAACATTTTTATGCTTGCACAGGGAATGTTGTAGGGTACTCCTTCTTTACCGCAGTTCTATCTTGCTTTATGGCTGCGATACATGTTAACTCTATAACAAAAAGATATAGCTCCATAGTCTGTAAATGGGTATAAAAACATTTAAAGGGCCTTATTCATCAAAGTGAGAATTCAACTGTCAAAGTGATTTTCCATTTGCTTTGCTCCAATTGTTGCAAATTCTCTACTCCTTATTCACTAAGTGACAGATCCCCATAGCGAAAAAAGACAACTGCATCAGACAAGAATTGTTGAATAGTGCGGCATAGTCCATTATGGAATGCTCACTGCACTCACATAAGCCTACAATACTGAATATATCATAACTGTTTAAACCAGGGATAAGCAACCTTTGGCATTGCTGAACTATACCACCCAGCACTCTTAATATAAGTTTCCTATATAAACTGCTAGAATAATATGTGGATTGCTGTTCTCCTACATCTGTAATATAAAACAATGTCCTGTTCCAATTGCTCCTGTGAGTTACAGCTCTGTTGTCCCTGTTAGTTACAGTTCTGTAGTTCCTGCTTCTGTCCAAGTAGTAGCTTACTTGTGGATGTGAACCGGGTGTTCTCTCACAGCAGAATCCATACAACCTTGTGTAGGGTGAAGACCAGGCGTCCCTTAGAGGCTACACCCCATGATTAATCTCCCTCTGGCTATAGGATCCACATCTGAGTGTCCCATGTTTCAGACTACATTAGGACTCTATTGCAGATTTATTTACGTAAAAGATGGCAGCAGCCACCCAGAGAAAAAATTTAGTAGAAACTTTTTTTTTTTGGTGCTACTGGTCCTTTAAGCCACCTATCAAGGATGGGTGCCATCCCAACGCATCAGGTGCCAGACTAAGCCAATGCCTATACTGGCTAGTATTCAATGGCCAAATGAATTTGTTCTATGAGGAAACTTTTAACTTCTCAACCTGTGGGTCGCGACCCCCGCCGTCCCACTGGGATCGAGAACCACGCCGACACCCGGAAGCACCCGCAGGAACCCTTCTTATGAGGGTTCCTGCGGGTGACGTCGGCAGTAAACGTCATCACGTGACATGCGGCATGACGACGTTTCAGCCGAACGTCACCACGTGATGCGCGTACATGCTAACGTTCAGTCGAAACATCATCACGACGCGTAGCGTGGTGACGTCAGAGGGGGATCGCGGTCTCAACAAGGTTGAGAACCACTGTTCTAATGCTTTATTTCAGCTGACTATACCCAGCATGCAGTAAATATAGCATTAGAACTGTTACTTCAGCAAACCCAGTTGTTTTAGGTAACAGAAAGTGGCTGACAGACTAAAGGATGAATTCATCTGTCTATTTCATTTTGCTACAATTCAAGTCACATCACCAAAATAATCACAAATTCACTTCTCATTATGCACTAAGCGGTGAATAGAATTGTCAAACAACAGCAAAAGTGGACAGCGACAGTGTGTTGTGTGGCATAGTAAGTTGAACAGAAATAGAATGTGGAACCCTGACATCAACCCCCCAATTCGGCAGTCTGATGTGGGAAAGTCAAATGGATGAATTCGGAGCAGTACACCCAGTCACATTCAGTCCTTCAACATACTCCATTGCTTGGTCAATAGTCAAAGTACATTGTGCAAGCACACGCAAAGTGATGTGAAGTGTTGCGTAAAATCAAGACTATCATAGTCACCCGAATTGGTCGCGTATTCGCCACATCACAGAGTTTGCTCAATAAGGGGAAGTGGCAATCAAATGCGAATTCATAGCTTTATGCAACCATTCGGCATTTAGTCAATAAGGCCAAAAATCTTTGACCACAGGAAAACAAATCTGTGGCTTGAAAACTGTTCAATAACACGTCACAATAACACATGTAAACATGTAAAATGTGGTGCAAATGGATAGATATGGTGGGATTAGGAAACAGGGGAGTTTTGGTAAGGGTGATTGGGCTTTGAGGGTCAGGCCTAAATTGACCTCAGTGTGGTGTAGACAAGTCTTGTCTCATTGTGAATACATGGCGCTACTTGTGGGTCTGTTTCCTAGGTCTCTTGTTAACCTAGCAATACAATCTAGTCTGACAACATAATCACTATTTCTCCAGTTATTATGTGTGGTATGTTTATAAAAATACATCAATGGAACAATAAAGTTTATTGTTATTTATTACTGCTGGATACCTTGACGCTTTTCCTTCTGGATTATTATGGCGTTCCACGTCTGGTAATTCTTTCCCAACCCGTCTTTCCTCCAATTCTAGAGCTCTCAAGAGATCATCACGTGCCTGCAGTTCCATCGTAGCCTCCAAATGCCGTCTCTCCATGTGCTAAGGCGTCAGATTTATACAGAAGCAATTGATTATCTGTCTAATACGACAGTGTATTAAGTTATTTACAGAGAACTCACATTCCTTGTCTGTGATGCACTGACTCAGGATATAAGAGCAGATTGGATTGGTGGGTTAATTGATTTGTGGAAAGTCCCAATGTGGCCTATTAAATTTATGTCAAGACAGAATTTAAACCTTGCTCGACCTGGCTTTAGTAGCTAATTGGTTTGTAGATATTTTAGCCATTTGTTTTACTCTTTTTTAATTCTTTGTTTTAATGGATCAATCATTCTTAAAGTGAAATATATACTGTGTATTCTTTTTATATCAGGTTTATTTAGTGGCTGCTACGTATATATTGTTATCATGAATGGGTATTTTGCAACATTTTATCATTGTGTATATAATTATTAAACATGAAATTATAAAAATATATAATGTATATTTTTTATATGTCACTAGGTTACACACAGTTATACAAATATACAATATAATATTGGAATAAAGAGCACAGCATCACTACTGTAAGTAATTAGGGACTATCTGGGTTTAACTATATGGGCAGTGAGGTGGCTCAGTGGTTAGCACTGCTGCCTGGGCTCTGAGTTCAATTCCACCCTGGACTTCATCTGTATAGAGTTTGTGGGGGTTATTCAGGATAGTGCGAAGTGAGGTGCGTAGTCTTCTCCTCACGTCGCACTGACTGACATGCGCTCGCTGATGTCCGTGTGCAGGGATTCCAGTCTCGGCAAGAGCAAAAGAGTTGCCTGTTCCACTATCCTGAATTACCCCCTGTATGTTCTCCCTGCAACTGTTTCCTCATACAATCCAAAAACATACATCTGTGTGTGACTGGACAGGGAAACTAGATTGTAAGCTAAATGGGGCCAGGACTGAAGTAAATGATGAATCTCTGTAAAGTGCTATCTAATATCTCAGCACTATATAAATACAATACAAAAAAAAAAATCCCTGCCCGCTGCATATTCTATTTAGTGCAGCTTACACATCAGTGCCAGGTCAGAGGGGGTGGTCCTAAGCCCCTTGCTCTCTCACTGGGGAGTGTTTTAGTGAGTCACAGTATATTTTATACAGTAAGTGCAAATATTATACTGCACTGTACACTGCGCTCTACAATGCATTATCTCATGATGGGATTTAACTGAACACACAATGGACATAATTTGAGAAGGACGGAGTCAATTACTTCAATGATCATTCAGAACTAGCATTTTTAGTGAATTTTGTAAAATTTCACTCATGTTGGTGATCACTGAACAGAAGCAATCACCACTGGTTGGCCGAATCAATGATACACAAACTGTCTTATCCACCTTTGCATTAACACCTGTGAGAGATATAGTTTGATAAAATTATATCTTAAACTCAGGTTTGGCTAGTAATGCCATCTGGTAGCAATATACAGTATGTAAGCAGCATGTGTTCCCTTGAATCTATCTGTTAAGCACCAATGAACTCAGAGGTCAATTGGCATGAAACACTCCCAGCTATGTAAATATCCATTTACAGTACTACTAGCCAATGTTGAGACCACCCTTTTTCCTGTGTGTCATATATGGTATATAGTGTCTATATAGTAGGGGGAATAAAGATCAGAAATTTTGCATTGATACCAATTGCTCTGGTGTCTGTGTGAATTTGTATGAGCGCTCATATTACCATCTCATATAATTTGAAAACTGCACAAAGAAGATGAAAATCGCTTAATTGCGATAACACATCTAAAATCCTGACTCATATCTCTGTTTCCTGGCAATTTCCCTATGGATGGGCCAGTCCCATCTTACATTATATATTGATTAAAAAAAAAATGATTATTTTCTTCTTAAACCTGATCATACTCCTGCCATTTCCATTCCATTTGATAATGTGATCATTAAACCTGTTGATTCTGGACTTTTCCTTCTCCAAGCACATTGGTATGACTTCTGAAAACTGTCAGTCCTTCCTCCATAACATTTATGAGACCTGTTCCTTACTCTCTCAGGTGATTACTAACACTCTCACGCATGCCCTCAACTTTACCCACTTGTACTATTGCAATGTACTTCTAACCGACCTTCCAATGTCTCATCTCTCCCCATTTCAGTTCTCTCCCCATTTCAGTTCTCTCCCCAGAAGGGACAGACTTTCTCACCACATCTATCTGCTCCATGTCTTCCCTCTAAAATACAAGCTATTTACTGTGTCTTCCTTTTTACATTTGAAGCACTTGAATCCAATGTGCCCCCTTACATTTCTTCTCTTGTGCACCCCTATATTCCTAATTATTTACTCCTATTCCTCAATTGTCTTTGTACACCCTTTAATAAATACTACTCAATCCTGTCTTTAACCCTTCTCTCTCACTGCTCAGGAATTTTATACCCCTATACCTATGCCAAGAACAATCTCTCTGTATTTCCAAACTAAACTCAAATTCTATTTCTTGGAGCACTATAACTGGTTTTAATGTCTTTTATTCATTTTATGTTTAACTAGCTATTTATGCTCATCACTGGCTTGTATAAGCTAATGACCCAGCTCTTTGTGTTATTGCACTTATTACCCTCCCTATGTCTGTATGTAAGTGCCCCTCCATTTAGATTGTAAGCTCTAGGGGACAAGGACCTCCATTCTCTTGTTTCAGTCACTGCCTGGCACTTAGAATGATGAATCTTCATGATTTTACGCTATGTAATTTGCTATACTTGTATTATAATAGTCATTTCTCCCATGTCTGCATTATAAGTGTATTTTTAAATTATACAGCACTGCATAACCTACCACCACTTTATAAATAATAGTAGACAATAAAATATACTTTGTTGACACATTTTATTGTCCACCAACTGGACATCTGCTAGTCATGGAGAAAAGCTGTTCTTGCACATCTTTTGTGCGCATTTGTATGGAGCACCTCTGAATTATTTCAATTATTTAACATATCCCACTCATTTGTTGGATGCCAAATAAGCAGCAATTCCATCAACATGAAACAGATGAAAGCTATTCATACAGATTTCTATGTAATGCAGAACCTCAGCAGTGACAATGTTAAATTCTTCAGCACAGAAGCGACATATTTTGCTTTCTACAAAAGAACTGTTTGGGTACAATGATGGCTGTATAAATGACATGTTATTATATTACTTGACAGATCTGCAGATGATAGTTGTGTACTGCCATCTATCATTTTGTTACCTGGAACCGCTTTTGACATTTGTTTAGTTCCCGTAAAAGCTTCTGATTTTCATCTTTCAGAACATCTCTGTTCAATCTGATTTCTTTTACAGTAGACTCAAGGTTTTCGATGATGACCCCGTCACTCTTTATTGTCTCCTGAGAAGTATCTAGCAAGCACCTCAATCTTCTGATTTCTGATTGGTTATTGGTAACTGCTTCGGTTTGCAGATGAGTCCTGTTACAAAGTTGTTCCTGATAGCTCAATGACTCCTTCTGGGGGATTAAAAAAAAAAAAAATGCTCATAAAGTCAAAATTATAGGTTGCGCCATTTATTCTGCAATCATAATGAGATACTGAAAATCAATTAGACAAATTCAGCTTCTAAAAGGCTTCTCCTGACTGTGCTGCAATAATTATTACTTTTGATGAGAAGGAGAAAAAGTAAATACAGAAGTCTTAAAAGCCGGGATGAAAGGTTCTCCTTAAATCACTACAGAAAAAAAAATCCATTAATGTTGAACATTAAATGTTCTCGTGTAGATCTGAATAATAAAGGCTACTTTCAAAAATGGAAATGTTCCACATAAAATAGCAACATTTCAATGGATTATAAAATAAATCCTATTTTAGTGCTTGGAATAGTGGAAACGTTATCGTAGCCACAAACTTCAGATTTGCATTTAGATTGTAAGCTCTACGGGGCAGGGAACTTCATCCTCTTGTATCAGCTGCCACAGAGTACTGACAATAATGTTTTTTCAGGATACTACACTTGTAATTTACTTCACTTGTGCTATGTTAAGCACTTCCTCCGTGTTTGTATTATAATGTCATTGTTGGATTGTACAGCACTGTATAATTTAGTAACGCTTTATAAATAAAAATATACATACAAATTACCGCCGACCCCATAATAAAGCAATGCTAGTGATATTTGTTTTAGTTAGTAAATGTTTCAATTGCTTTTTTCTTTCTTTAAAGGAACAGTCCAGCCTGATTAATAAAAAGTAATGTGTGTTGTAAATGCATAATACACTTTTTTTCTAATATACTTAGTCAGTCTTTTATGTGAGGAAAGGTATTAATTATTCCATCTGTGTAGCAGTACACAGCTCCTTCTGTGTTTACTTCCCGGTTGAATTCTTGTGTCACTGACACAACGGCGTCTCAGGAAGGTTAAAATTCATAGTTAATGAAATACCGTGGGCAGTTACAATACTTACAGCTAATGGTGTATATTGTCAGTAGCAAACGCTGACATTGAGCATGAGAGAGAGACCAAATCCATATAAAAAGAAAGTCAATATTTCAGCCCTTTCTTTAACAATTGCTTTTGCTGGGTTACACCTTTCAGAGTTAAAAAAAAAAAAGGTGGATGACTGTTTAAAGGTTCTGATTGGTTATTTAGCATTATCCAGCCTGTTAGTCAATACCTTAACACTGAACAGGAAGTGGCTGAGAGAGGGAAGCAGCTTCAATAACAAACTGGTGCTAAATTGTGAAGGGTGGAAATAAATAAATAATTTATATGACAGAAAGCATTTATTTAACTTTTATTTAACAGTGCCAAATTGACAGCAAATAACTGTTGGTGCCTAAACTGTTCCTTTAATTATGACAGATTTCAAAGATTTTCCGATTAATAAATGGGAAATCTGCTTATATTTATTTTTGGAACAGTGGAAAGGCCTCTTGTGCCAAATTTTACCAAATCTTCTTTCAACAAGTAATGCCAAAACTCTTGAAAAGAGAGTTAAAGGACCAGTATCGAGAAGCAGAGATTACATTTCCATTCGGGCTTGCCTGATAGTTGTACATATGTATATATTTTTATTTTAAGTGCAACTAGGCTACGCAGCATGATCCAATTCAATTATAATATACACCGTCTTGGCAAAAATGCTTAAAGTGTAAGTAAAGTTATTGACCAAACTATACATATATATTATATTTATAATGTAGAAACATAAACTTAAACATTGAAAAGTAAAAACGATTTTGTGTTTTTAAATTATCACCTCTTAATCCTGCACTCTTTCTCCCCTGCATTTGTTAAGTACTTGCAGTTCCTGTATAGTGCTCAGAAGTCACCTCCCTCTAAAGAGGTCACACAATGACTCATTCTGCTAGTGCATGTTTAGTAATCTGATACTTTCCTTTCATTGCACATAAGCCCTGCAGTATTGAATTCCGACCAGACAGTGTCGGTTTTTAAGACAGAGAATGTTGAGAGGGGTGGGGGTGTTGCCTCATACTCTACAGGAAGGAGGAATGTTTTACAGAGGGATAACAAGTACTGCAGAGTCAAAAGATGAGTGAGAATTTCATTAATCGTTTTTCCACTTTACAATACTTTAATGGGGCAACCTTTATAAATAGTGTTTACTTACACTTTAACATAGCGCAAGTGAAGTTAATTACAAAGCATAAAATCATAAAGATATATCACTGTAAATTCCAAGCAGTTATTGAAAAAGTAGAATGGAGTTCCCTGCTCCATACAATTTATAATCTAAACAGAGTACTATTTGACAAGGGGAATTCATCAACCAAGGCATCCTTTATAGAGGTCATGTAAGCCCTACAAACCAATCAACTGTTAGCATTCACTGGTATACAGAAAATAGAATTCTGAAAGACAAATTCTTATTGGTTGCTATGGTTTACCAGACCTCTGTAAATGATCGCCCATGTTGATGAATAACCCCCAGTACCTTTGAAGCAGGCATCTACAGTATGAAACATTACAGAAATGACTCCTGGAAACCATTCCTTATAGAAAATGCCTCATAATGTAATACTTAAAGAGAACATCTAACTTCAGGGCTAAGTGAACCTTAGTTAGTCTACTGCACATGCACCAATCTGATTCTCTAATCTTTATTCACTAAACAGAGAACTCCCATAAGCGAATTCACGACTGCGTCAGTATTCCCATAGCGAATTTGTGACTGTGTCTATTGCGCTGTGTGCGATTGTCGCTAGCTGGAAAATCCACAGAGTTTGCATGCAGACATCAGTGAGCGCTTTAAAGGGATTCCAGTCTTGGCGAGACCAAAAGAGTTGCTTCGCCAAGACTGGAATCCCTTTAAAGCGTTCGCTGATGTCCGCGTGCAGGACATCAGCGAGCGCATATCAGTCAGTGTGAAGTGAGGCGAGGACTCCGCACCTCACTTCGCACTTTCCTGAATTACCCCCCAAGTTTCAGTATTCCCCAGTGAATCCCCCTCACCATGCTTATAAAGCAGCTATCAGCTCTGTTTCCCCTGTTCCTTCCCATATCCGCACTGCAACCTGACCTTTTGACCTAATGTTTCATTGATATCACCAGAAGCTGAAATGATTGGCAATGGATGTATTCTACAGAAAGACTAAAAACGCCAATCGCGCAGACCTAATAATCAAACACATCTGTCACTTACAGTATAATGTATCTCAGAAGATGACAGTGCTATGAGCTAAGGAACGGCAATTATTTTATTTAGTATTACAGAGTGACTAAATCCAAGCAGAGAGAGA
>WMED01025412.1:0-11024 GCA_019650415.1 Pipa parva
GGGCGCCTATAGGGCCAGAGCCGGCTCTGAGCGCATAACACCATGTGTGAAGTGAGCCGAAGGATTCGGAGTTCACTTCACTCAATGGTGAATTCCCCCCTCAAAGTTGAATTCTCACTTTGAAGAATAAGCCCCTGAAGAGCTACTTTCTATCACTTTTGGTTTAATATTGAATTAAGCCACGGTTATTCTACATTTTATTGTTTTGAAGAAGGCTTTATTCTGCTTCTCAGTACATTTTTATGCTTCAGCAGTAAACTATCCCAATAAGTTCCCAGTTATTTTCCAGAAACAACTTTTAGATGTAACATAAACCACATGAAAAAACTGTGTTACCAAAGCCTGATCCGCTATATTCAAACGATCTCATCCGTGGGGATTTTTATACAGTCAGGTATGTTATAAAATTCTGATCCCTGCAGGCTCCAGACCAAGCTTACTGACTTTGGGGCAAACACATTATTGGCATTCTCCCGCTTTACCTATGAAAAGAAATTACTTGATTTAAATGAGGGTTCAAAATCAATATTCTTTTAACCATGACTTTATGCTTTAAGCATGGAAAATGCTTCAATTTATGGATAGATTTATTCAATATTTTCTTAACTATTCTGCCTTTTTTATAATATACGTCTGTCTTTTGTTGTTTGACCCAATTCTTCTAATTTGCTGGCACTGACTTCACAGTGGGACATAAACTTTATCTTCACATGTGAAACTTATCATAGAACTGAGATTGTCGATTGAAAAAAGGATTTTATTTCTTCTAGAATCCATTAAGTACATAGCTTATTAATTCAATGAGACAGAGATGCTTCTAAAGCTGATTGCCAAAAAATCTGATTTATTATATTTTGTTATATGCTTAGAAATAACTGAAAGTACTCTTTTGGCTACCTATATAAGTACTGTTTAGTAAGTATGGACCAAACCTAGCCATTAGCCATTGTGGTCTTGGGAAGTGTACAAATAGAATCATTGGTTTATTCAGCTGTAACATTGCACTCTAAAGTTCTATGGCAACAGACATATTTTAGGAGGTTTTTCATTTTCTGTTTAAAGCCATCTACATAACATCGCAACAAGGCAACTGTCGTGATGTGTTGTGTAGGTAAAATTTTTACAATCACCTTGTAAATCTATGAACAGTGGCTTCTAAAGTGTGCACAAATAATGATAGTTACTTAAACACAATATATGCATTTAATTTCTTAAACCAATATACAGTATATTTTACTTTTGAGTATAATGATCCAGTTGGATATGTGAGTACACCTCTCCAGTTCATTGCCTGGTTATTTATGTGACATAAGCGAAATAGAAAATCAATCTGCACATGTGCAGTTAGTTAAATTAGGCAAAATTTGGGCAGGGGTGGGTAGCATGTGACATTTGACATCACTTCGATAATCAGGAAGTGAGCTGGAGCAGCGATGCATTCATCTTACAATTCTGGACTGATTCTTCTATTGTTGACAAAGCAGAGGAGTATGTCGAAGGTGTAAATGCAGTTCATAGTATGCATACGACAACGTTCGCAGCAGGCCGCCTGTTCAACAAGTGTAGTCGCTGCTTAGTCAACACTGAAGTCCCAGTATGTACTGCTGCTAGATCAGTCATGCAAGTATTATATTATATCAAACTATAGTTCCCCTTTAAGAGAAAAATATTGCTAGTTGGGGGAATAAACATCCAATAATATTGATCACTCCTATTCCAGAGTCATTACGTTAAATATAATGTAAAGAATGTATTTTTTGCTCTCCATTTATTGAGGTTAATAGACCTCAGTAAATGATTGCCCCACTTGATACATTTCCCTGATAATAATGTCACTGAGAAGAAGTGCTCTAACAGTCAGACATAAACATTTAAAATGATTCTTTTTTTTTGCTAGCAACAAGTTCCAGTTAATAACCCCCTCCCATTTGCTTAGTTTCTGTTCAGGCAGACTAAATAATATCATTACATAAAAATGGATTATTGCTAATAATATTACAATTTCAACTTTTAATAAAGTACCATACAGTGCCAAATATTCCGAGGTCAGGACAGGAACAGACAAGCCACCCATGGGGCTTATACTCACTCCAACTGTAAACAGTTCCAGATGTCCATAAACTTGCAGGACATTAAAATATTAGCAATCCCATTATTTACTTTGTGGTTCTGACCTTGTAGTCAGATCATTTTTGTTAGTTAAAAAAAAATCTCCTATGCGGTGGGCCCTTTTTTACTGGACAAAACTAAATATTACAAATAGATTTGAATCTAGAATTACTGGTGAGTTCATTTTCCTGAATGCATTGTTTGTTTATCAGATGTTGGTACTGCTGAGAGGTCTGCTATCTCCATAGTTTGAAAATACAGATGTAGTAGTATAGGTTACAGCTGCAATCATGTGTTTATTATACTAATAAAATGTTATCACAAAGAAAAGGTTGTACTGTGGACTTCATTTTCTACTGTCTTTAAATCTTTCTTTACAAGCTTTTCTGCTGTCCATAAGAACATTTCTATATCAAGATGCTGAAGAAACACTTTATAAAATATTTTAGAAAAAAACTATCTTTGTTTTAAAATGAGATGGAGCATAATTGTGAGGGAAGGGAGTTGGTATGTTTTTAAAGTAGGACATTTTCATTGTTCTGTTCCTGTATAAACATGTATGTACTTATGTATATAGCACTGATATATTATCCAGCGCTTTACAGAGATTTGTCATTCACTTCAGTCCCTGCCCTGTGGAGCTTACAATCTAGTTTCCCTATTCAGTCACACACACACACAGAGACACAGATGTATGTTTTTGGATTGTGGGAGGAAACCCACACAGATGCGGGGAGAACATACAAACTCCATGCAGATAAAGTCCAGGGTGGAACTGAACCCAGAACCCAGTGCTACAAGGCAGCAGCAATCAGTCACCACACTGTAGGGTGCAGACATATACACTTTATTCAGGCTATATAAACTCTCTGCAAAACTGCTGTAATAATGACTTGTCATATTTAAAGGAAGAGGCATAGGTTATGTTCAGCGCTAATAGCTGTGGGGAAAGATTAGATATACAGGTAAATATATTCTTTGTATTTACTGTGCTACCAAGGATACATGTGTAAACTAGAATAAGGCGATAGTATTTATAGCATGACTGATATTATTTTAAATTGCTTTCTGCATGTGTTCATGTCTGTAATGATGTGTGTGTCTGTGTTGGTGTGTCTTTGTGCGTGTGTGTGTGTTCCTGTCTATTTGAAATTTAATAAACTCGGAAAAGCCTGATTTTGCTTTTCTGAGTTTATTCCCGCGAGATCTAGGCTGATCTGATCTTTTTGATTGAGCTTTTCGATTGAGTTTCTCAATCGACTTTTTCGATGGAAAGATAGCCATACGAATAATATAAAGTATGGCTAACTTTCCATAGAAAAACTTGATCTAAACATTTCTGTTGGTAAATATCGGTCAAAAAAACATTGCGATATTTACCACGAGAAACTTCTGAGATCTCGTGGGAATAAATTTGGAAAAGCAAAATCAGACTTTTCTGAGTTTATTAAATTTTGCCCCTGGGTGTGCATGCATCTGTGTGTGCGCTGATGTTTATGATAGTGTTCAAGAATGGTTTAAGCCGCATTAGTCAAGTTGAATAATTAGAAAGATGAGTTCTGTGGTACACAGACTTTAATATGGCGAAATTTGTCCAGCTCAAAAAGACCACTATCGGTCTTTCTGAGTTTATCGCGCAAGATCTTGCATTGTTTTCCCGAGATTACTGTGTGAGTTTTTTTATTTCGAATTTTACATTTTTCGATGAAAAGGTAGCCATACTTTACATTAGTAGTATGGCTGGCTACCTTTTTATAAAAAAAACTCATGCGGTAATCTCGCAAGACCGATCTTTCCAAGTTTAATAAATTTTGCCCATAGTGTGTTACAATCTGTATACCTTTTAGTACTGCTCTGATCTAAAGAGGTGGGAATATCTCTTGAAAGCTTGTCTCAAACAATGAACTATTAGTCCAAATAAAGTGTCATAAAATATCACAGTACTCATCTTTCTAACTATGTTAGTGTCTGCGTGTGTGTTTCTTTCTGTGTTGGTGAGTCAGTGTGTGTGTATGAGTCACTAAACATGTGTGTACATGTGTTTGTGTGTCTCGTTGCATGTGTATGTATATGTATGGATATCCTCAAAAAGCTATTCCAGCTGGATAAGCAGCCACCCCTTAGTACAATCTTTGCTGTGTTTATCAAAGAGTTGATGGCTCCAAATTGCTACCATGTGTATCCGCTACAACATATAATAAAATCCATATAGGACTTTACATTGAAATACAACAGTTTTCATTCAAATTGTCATGGTTTGGAGACTCTTAAGAATCAGAAATTTTAGTCCCAAGACAGGATGGAAATGAAGAGGTATTTTTTGGGATTTTCCACTAAAGTTACCAAATGAATGGCTGAAATGTGATCTGTGCAATTGGCGCCATGCATAAAAGAGCATTTGCTATTCCTAGTATTAGAATGAAAACAATTCATTATTGGAGATATCCAAGCAGAAGAAAATTATGTTCTGGTCCCCAACATCTTTCCATGGACAAATTGGCTTCAAATGCAATGTGGTTATCAGTACCTTTCATTTTTAAATAAACTCTTAAATGCTCATTAGAGAAGCAAATAAGGGGGAGTGTTGAAGAAATAAAGATGTAGCAAGAGAGGTGGTTGCAAATAAACTCAGTTCAAGGACTTTTTTCAGTTTCAGTTTAGAAATTATTTCAGCGTGTATCAGTCAAGGAACATCTGAAACGTGTTAATGTCATGCAGATATATTTGTCAGGAAAGTCCCCTACCGGAGCTCTCTACACTTGAGCATGGTTCCATCACGGGAAAATGTCGTAGTTCCGTTGTGGTCGTGAAAACGCACCATCGCAAAAATGCACCACGATTGTGATTGCATCATTTCTGACACACAGCTATAGAACTTACCTGTTCTTTCTGTGGCTCCTGGTTCTTGTCTGTTTTTCGCCTGTTCCGGTTAATGACTTTGGCTTGTTCTACGACTTCGTTTGTTTGCTGCCTGCCCTGACCTTTGGCTTGTTTCCTGACTACGATTCTTGCTGCCTTTTCTGACCTTTGGAACCTGCGGTGAAGTCCACTTCCCTTTGTGGGGGTGAATGGTGAAGACCAGGGTCTACCTTAGACTCCTCTCCCTGGTCATAGCTTGTGCAAAGTCCCTGTGGACCCGTACTACAGTCTCCTACTCCACGGTCTACTCCTGCACAACCTTTACAATATTATGGCATAATTAAGCTAAAGTAAAATAGAAAAATAAAATAAAGAAAGAATAATTAAGTGCTGGGGACATATACTCAATTAACCTCAATATATTTCATTGGCAAAGTAATAAATACATATGGCTAGCCCTATTTTTCAGTCAAGTCCTTATCTAAATGCCACCCTGTATGCACGTTTTCTCTTAAATTCCCTAAATTCTAGATGTACAGTTGGACTGTTCGTGTACTTTACTTTTAAAAAATATCTCATCTGAATAAATATCCCTTGAAAAAGGTCTAATAAAGTCCTTGATCCTTTCAGAATCCACAAAAATACAAAAAGAGACACAGACAACAGTCAGAAGTCTCCATCCTTTCACTATTAAAAAAAACATTGATAAATTGTATTTAAAAAATACTTAAATAACCACAGGTGAATGTATCCTTCCTTTCCTAATTCAATGATTGCTCCTTTTTAACTTTTCCAGCATTGAACTCCTAGTTAGTTCCCTGAGCAAACAAAACAGCTCACATGACAAGTGTCAGATCATACATGCATCACATATAGACTGTCTTAATGCCTGAAAGCAGAGATTATGGGAGAAACTCAAAAAATTCCTGCAATCAGATGCAACAGTTAAATAAAAGGAGCCAGGTGCACATTTCCAAATGTTTATTGTTGAATTCCTTTTTGTCATCCTTTAAACCATAACAAAAAAACAAGGGTGTGATGTAGGGATTTTGGATTCGCCCCCACTCTTTGCACAAACTCTTTGAAAACTTTGTACCTGACTTCAAGAGAAGTTAATGAATACACAGTTTATTGTTTTGTTTGTGCAATTGCACTCTTTTTTTTGTTTAAAGAAATAGTCTTATTTAGTTGGACCAAAACGACTGTAATTTGGAGAATTGTAAATTTGGATCTTTAAATAAAAACTAAAATGATCATAAGTCTAGGTGCTGGAAAGCTTGGGTGGTCTAATTTTACTTGCAAGTTCTACGATCCTTAGCGCTTTCTGTATTCCTTCTTCATTGTCAATGCATACATACACAGAAGCAGTATTGGGCCCTAAAACCACTTATGCGCTTGTTTGCACCAGCAGTGTAGAAAAAGAGACTTACCTGCAGCAAGATTGTGAATCTGGAACCTGCAAAGAAGATTGGTAGAAGCAGGAGACAGCAGGGGACAAAATAAACAGATTGGTAAGTATAATCAGGCCATCCAAGCTGTCTCACCCCTAGACATGTGAGCTCTTTAGTTCTCCTTAAAGAATTCTTGTCAGTTAACAGTAAGCTGACTACACACACAACAATTGGCTGCCAACAAGGCCATCCTGATGAGTGGGTTGACAGCCTGCTCTGTCTGCCTCAGTCTAGACCATGGGTGGGCAATTAATTTTTCCATGGGGCCACATGAGAAATTGGGATGGTTTTAGAGGGCCAGAGTACATGCGCCTGGCAACTATGGCAATTGGCCACCCCCCATTTTCGCAGGAAACCCACTCTCCTTGTCACTTCTGGAGCATCATGTGTCCTACTCAGGAACTGAGATACTTGTGTGTCCCGCTCTATGTGCTGATTGTTCTTGACAACTTATAAGGATAAGGACCCAAACACTACATCCACTGCCAGTGTTCTTCTTGGTCCTCAGGGGATCCGACCCGGGCTGGTCAGAGATAGAGAGCCGGAAGTGGCATGGGGGCCGTACAATTCCCAAGTCTGCTCTAGACTGATGATCCAGCTAAAAGCCTCAGTTTTAATGGCTGGATCATTGCATATATATGGTTTAAATATGGACAGCTCAAAGCTCTCCAACACAAGTGACAGAATTTACTAAACAGACTAGCTAAGGTATGGTTTATCCAGCCTTGGAAGAAAACATCTAGCAGTGAGCAAAGGATACATCTTCTCACGGGAAACACTGATGTGGTATTTCAAGCAGTGTTGCAGCGGCTTCCTGTGGATGTTTGGTGTAAGGCTCGGTTCAAACTGGCATTTTTATGCGCTGCGTATCATATGCCACTTGGGCAGAGCAACCAACACTCCTGCAGATTGAGGGGGTTATCCATTAAGGGGATTCCAATAGTAAATCTGCTACAATTTCCCCATTATTTTTTAAGGCTAACATTGCGACAATTTTCCCATAATAAAGTCGCGACTGCAACAATATTCTCATTATAAAGACGTGACTGCAACAGTAGCAGCAGTAGTACATCTAGTTTATAAGGAGTTTCACTAAAATGCCTGAACGGAAGAGCAATATTCTTGTACATATTTGTTTGCAGTGGTGAATGCCTTCTAACATGGTTTTCTTTTCATCTCCCGTGCATGAAAATGTTATATACAGGAGGCGAATGAGTTCAGCCGACTGTGAACAGTATATTATTATGGCAACTCTTAAAGGGGTATACTTATTAAAATAAAAAAACTTTTCTCCTGGTATACCGATACTGATATACCTTTTAATTAGGTTGAAATATGGATTTTTCTCATATTGATACGTAATAAGCTCCTTCTGACCTTTTTTTATCCCTGAAAAGTGTTTGCCTGATTGAAACCCCATTATTCCCTATGGGGATAAGTCTCGAACATTTGAAAAGAAAATTGAACAGTTCAAAGGTATCAATATAAATGGAAAAGGAGTTCCATTGAAAGTAATGTAAAGTGTAGTGGTATTACTGAATTGATATTTATAATCGATATCAATAAATTTTATCACTATATAAACTGAGGGAATTTGAAAATGCAGCGAAAAAAAAAAAACTGTGAAAATATGGCAAAAAAAAACAATGATATTTATTAAATTGTGGGGAGAAGATCAAAATGACCTAAATAAATATTTCCTATTTTAAAGGGGCACTATAGTGCTGATATAACTGCACACATACATGTAAAATCCCTCCCCACTCGGACACTAGCCCCCCCTTCCCCTCACACACTACGGCTGCCTGGATTCTATTATATCTGTATGTACATGCATATTATTACATTATCATATTGCTGTATTTATATTTATATCCATATATTGAATTATTTATTTATTTATTTTCCAATTATCTGTATTGATTTCTGTATTATGGTCGCATCACTAATCTCACTTGATATACATTGTATTTCTAGTGACAACAATACAATCTATTCTATTCTATTCTGTTCTATTCTGTTCTATTCTATTCTATTCTATTCTATTCTATTCTATTCTATTCTAAAACTCCTTTATACTAAGCCAATTGCAAGTAGTAAAAAAACATTTAGGGAATAATACTTGCTGTTTGTTTCCCTTAATTAGTTTTCCTGAGACCTGACATTTTCTCCACCCGCTCCCCCTCCTCTTTCTGTTCTGCAAGTCAGGCAACATGAGAAGAAAAAGCTGCCTGACTGCTATTGGTTAAGCAGTGTGCTGACCTTTTTGGCAGAATAAATTAAGTTGGAATGCAGGAGATTACAGAGGGAAAGCTGACTTGTGCACATGTGCTAAGTAGTAAGTAGGGCAAAAATGTCCAGGGGAGGGTACTTTTTCATGGAAAACTGGCCACTACATGTCACACATATTTCCTGGTGCAGGAGTTTATCAATGCTGCCTACTCAATCATTCTGCGTCACATGACTCAACTACTGGTGGAGAAACGCTTCTCACTACCGTAATTTATAGTACTGCATATGTAAAGATGTAATCTGACTATAGTTCCCCTTTTAATGACGTTCTCAGTTTTTCAGTGGTATTTTGCTTCTTTTTCCAAAGAATATTGCATTCAAGGTTTTCCACAAAAACTATTGTATTTCTTTTATCAATAGTGATTTTGTTTCTGTTTAATCTGTAAGCACAGCCAGTGAATGAATGTCTTTTGCTGGCTAAACAATAGCTCAGCCTTGCCAGTGTTCTTTGTGATTCAGTGCCTGGCTTCAAGCTACAAATAGTGTGGTTTTATCAGTTCTATGTCAGTCATAAAACATGTTCAGCTGATATCACTTAACTGCTGTACATTTCTACTCCTAATATTAAAAGACAACTTATTTTCATATGTTGCCAGTGCTCCTTCCTGATTTATTTGGCTTTGGTGTGCTGGAGAAACAGATGAAATAAGAATGGTTTCCTTATTTGCTCATGCTGTCAGGGCTTCCTATGCTTCAGTAAAAAGATAACAGTATTATTTTCCTAACAAAACCAGTGTAATATTCCAAGATCAATAAAAAAAGGTTTAATGACTCCATGGGGAATGATAGGGGGTGTGTCATTTACAGTGGTACATCTGGTCTACAGTGTCCAACCCTTTTACTCATAATAGATAATGGTTGTACGGACAGGGCCAAGCCATTGCTGAATTGTACAGCGCTGCGTAAATTTGTGGTGCTTTATAAATAAATATTATATATACATACATTATGGGAAAAAATGTCCATAAAACAGTTTATTTGCATGAGAAATTATTAATACCTCAAATATAGTGGGATTCTAAGGCAGTTTTTTTGTGTTTTTTTTGTTTATTTGACTTTCTGGAGGCATATTTCTAAATATGCAACAATGATATAATTTCCCTCATTATTGGGGTGCTTGATCTTATAGCAAGCATTATACTTAACATTTTTCTTTCTGTTACTGGTTCCACTGGGGCTAACAGGGAAATTAGTAAGACAAATGGTAAAGTAGAACCACCATGTGGTTTTCTAAGATACATAGGCAAACCTCATTTTATATGGAGGATCTGTGCATGGTATCTGAGTAAATTTTATGTTAATTGTAGACTTTATCTTTGGATAATGTTCAGATTTTATCTGAAGAAAAGGGAAGTTACGATTGCATATATACATTTCCGAATTTACCGAGCGAGATCTCACATTGTTCTTGAGAGATTTTTTTAATTTTTCGAGATTGAGTTTTTCAATCTTGATTTTTCAAATTTTTTTGATGGAAAGGTAGCCAAACAACTAATGTAAATTATGGCTACCTTTCCATCGAAAAAGTTGAAAAATCAAGATAGGAAAACTCTATCTCGAAAAATCAAAACAATCTCACGAGAACAATGCGAGATCTCGCTCGGTAAACTCAGAAAACTGAGGGGGTAATTCAGGAATGATTAAACTTACCTTGCGATGCTTCTCACCACTTCACTGAGTCGGGTATGCGCTCCCTGGTCTCCTACAAGCGGAGATCAGCGAACGTTTTAAAGGTACTTCGGCGAGGCGATTCGAGTGGTTGCGAGGTGAGCCAAAGTACCTTTAAAGCGTTTGCTGATCTCCGCTTGTAGGAGACCAGGGAGCGTGTACCCGATTCGGCGAAGTGGTGAGAAGCATCGCAAGGTAAGTTCGATCATTCCTGAATTAACTCCCGAGAGTTTTCTTTCCGAGTTTAATACATTTCGCCCTTAATAAATGTGATATAAGTAAATCATAACCAAAAAGATATAAACATATATACATGTAAATAGGTAAATGGGACTCTGTATATCACAGCTTAGTTACAATATAATTACTTGGGTTGAAAAATGACACACTTTACAAACATTTTCCACAAAATATCCATCTAATTATTGGTTATTCCACAAACAGCATCAGAAACAGCTAATTTTGCCTGGAAGTCACACTTGATTTCAAAATTGCAATCAAATCAGTATCTCAATTCCCAAGGCCAGGTTGACTTTTTCTGCCCCCATGCATTGTCTCCTCCAATTACCCAAGGTCAGGTTGACTTTTTCTGACCCCATGCATTGTCCCCTCCAATTACCCAAGGCCAGGTTGACTTTTTCTGAC
>WMED01025414.1:0-11024 GCA_019650415.1 Pipa parva
ATGGGAAAAGTGCATTAAACAATACAAGTAAAATATCACAAGGATACTTCACTAAGTGCCGGGTTGCGATTGACACAAGAGGTTGGAGGTCCCTGCCCCATAGAGCTTACAATCTAAATGGGAGGAAGACTTACATACACAGAAAGAAGGACAATAAGACCTGTAGAATGTGTTAAACATAGGTCAATAAATACAGATATTAAACATGAATAAAGAAAGATAAAAGAAGATATATACAGAAAATCAATGATAAGAATCAGTACTAGTGTTCCGAAACATAGGATTTCAATTTGGCTTTGAACATGGAGAGGGAATGTATCTGGCGGAGACAAGGGGGTAAAGAATTTCCGAGGTGGGGGGCAGAGAGAGAAAAGGGTTTAAGATGAGAAAGGGCAGTATTAGTATGTGGTGAGGCTAGTGGCTGCTACTGGTGTTTAAAAAAACAGACTTTTAGCAGTTCCTTTGTAAAATATCACAATATCTTGAAAACCATAATTGAAATGTTATGTTTATTAAAATGTGCACACTGAGCCCTAGAGAAAAAGGAAACCATGTTGTTATATGACTCATTGATCCTTACATTTTTGATTCCCAGAACTAATTTTGCTACAAGTGTGGAATGCCACTGATTGTGATTCCAAAGCATTTAGTTTTACCTTTGGAAAGTTTAGATTCCTTATTTAATTTTATGTCATATTTTTTTAAACCAAAGCAGCTGTTAGGGGAGGGAATGAGGTACAACCATACTTTGAAAGCAATATGGAATATGGAAATGTTCATTCAAAAGCAATAAGCAAGAATGATAATTTGCCTTCAGCAGAATAACTACACACCTCAGGTAGCCCCAATTCAACAACACTACCAGGCTCCCTTCCTTGGGACAGGTGCAGGATCAGCAACAGGGCCCCCGACCCTCCCTGCAGTGCTTCTCCCTCCTGCACCCTCTGAACCAATAGACTTACTAGGAACTCTGCTGTTTCCCTTTCAGAGATACAGTTGCAATAAAGGTTGGAAATTGTCCTGCTGATAGCACTTACTACATGTTTACTGAACAGCATAAAACTTCATTTATATCCTTTTGGTAATTAAGCAACATAACTGGGATTTCAGGCAATGTACAGTGTAACTAATGGGCTAATTAAAGGCAACTAAGAAATATGACTTATAAACTTCTAGGCACTGAGCAATAAAACCAAGTGACTTATGAATCTGCAATGTACAGAGCAGATGTGACTGCAGCACCTGGGAGCCATATCCTGGGAGCCATATCCACTTACCCATTCAAATGTAGGGTGTTCGGTATGAACTGTATTATCTAGATGCTGTAAAGCCTTCTCTATCCTAAAGAGAATACTAAGCAATGTGACTTAATGGCTGGTGAATACTGATCATCATAAGTGGGCTGCTGGGAGTTGTACAGCATATTTTGTGGTGTACTGGGCAGATTGTAATGTAAGATGTAATAGGTGGAAAGTTACTGCAGTCTGAGGAATTAGAAGTATCAATGATTTGATGCTGAACAGTAGGTAATATAAATGGTGGGCTAGTGGGCACTGAGAAACAGAATATGGCAGTTTGCATCATGTACAGAGCAAGGTTCCACCATGTACATCAGTTTCCAAGTTTTGACGCGCAATTAACTATTTTCCGCAATTAACTATTTTCCAGTTAAAGTGGATTGTAAGTCACTAAACGGTAAGTGACCGCTTTATATTGCCAATGTGCTATCCGGGATAATAAAGTTCATGGATGTTTGGCATTGGCAATATAACTATACTTCTAGTCACAGGGCACACTATAGTGTTACTGTACACTGAGCAGTACATGATCATTACTTATTAGCAAAGTAAGTGGGCATTGAACAATAACTGGGAAAGTTAAAATATATCAGTCCTGAACAATGGACATTATGTAATATTTAATTGGGTGCGTCACAGGGAATCTGACCTGAAAAGCACAATATAATTACTGAATAAAAAAATAAAACTAATGAGCTAATATTATGTAAATTCCCCAGTACTCTAGATTTTATAAAATGATCTGTAATGTACATAGCATATTCTATAGCGTGTATACTAGGGAAGGGCTGCAATGATGCATAATTCACATACTCTGTAAATCCACTGCTGGCAGCACATTGAGCAGCCAATGTGACACACACCATATGCCCGCTGATTATATTTTATGCCATGAATAGATGGACTAGTCTGGACTGCTTCTGCTGACACTCACTTTATTCTAAGCCCTGCTTGCATGCACAAGCCCGCTGCTAAGTCCCACACAGCGTATACTTGCTGACAATGATCTTCATGCCTCTTCTTAATTTAGCTGCAGCAGAACAGATTGTGTAAAGGGATATGCTTGGTTTGACCACAGCTGGTACTATTACAATTTCACATTTATCTGTGTTAATTAAGAGATTCCAGTCCCAACTGAGTTTCAAAACAAGAAAACAAACAGTGTCTATCAGCCAGGTTTGTGTGCTGAGTGTGAGAACACAGCCGCTGTGCACCGCACTCCCAGTCTGCAAACACGCTACCTGCATGTACAGTCAGGGATAAGGGGAAACAAAGCTTGAGAAGAGAAGGAGAAAAGGACTGGGCTGGCTTTTGTTAACATTTGACTCAGCAGCACCCTTAGGGAAAATAAAAAAAGAGAAAAAACAGTGGATCAGGCCCAGTCCTGTTACAGGAAACTGTAGGTGCATTGCCCCACAATTCCTGGGAATACGCCTTTGTTGCTGGCCAGCGTCTGTGCTTGGTATAACTCCTGGTTTTCCAATGTTTGGCTCTCAAAGACTGGTAAGTTTTTCTCTTCAGTGGCTTCATGTTATATGATCCAAGAATTCTGATGTCATTTAATCATACTGTAGAATTGTGGTCACTTACCTACAAGCATTTAGCAAAGCAGGTTGAAATGCACTGTTTTGTGTACAATGTATTTGACTTACACTTAGAGGGGAATTCAGAATTGTGCGAAGTGAGCTCCGAAGCCTTCGGCTCACTTCGCAAAGATTGATATGCGCTCACTGATGTCCTGCACGTGGACATCAGCGAGTGCTTAAAAGGGATTCCAGTCTCGGCAAGGCGACTCTTTTGTTCTCACCGAGACTGGAATCCCTTTAAAGCGCTCGCTGATGTCCGCGTGCAGGACATCAGCGAGCGCATATCAGTCAGTGCGAAGTGAGGTGTGGACTTTGCACCTCACTTCACTCTATCGTGAATTCCCCCCTTAATGTTTTGGATTGGGATTGTTGGAGTGGGTACTTCAGTTAGATATAAATGTTGTCATATACTTTTAGGTTATCTAAAATGAGGAATACTAATACCTTGCTAGCAATTGGTATAGGCTCTCATCAGCTATTTTGTAACTTGTGTACTAGTAACATTGAGGGGCTGATTGACTAATTCACCTGTCGATTTCACCTTGCTACAATTCGAGTCGCATCTCTCAAATAATAGTGAATTCATTTCTCATGACTGAGCGGCGAATAGATTTGTCGAACAAGCAGACAGTACCGAATGCTGTTGGATGTGTTGTGTGGCGTCAGTTGAATAGAAGTAGAATGCAGAGACCTGTCATCAGCCCCCCAATTTGCCACTCTGATGCGGCGATGTCAAATAGGTGAATTTAGAGCAGTACAGCTTAGTCGTATTCGCTCCTACAACACACTCTGCCACTTAGTCAACAGTAGAAGTACCTGCCCACACGCACAGAAAGTGATGCCAAGTTCCCTGAGATCGCAACTATTGTAATTGTCAGAACTGGTTGCGTATTCGTCACATCACAATGTGTTCAATAAGCAAACATGGGGAAGTGGCAAATAGGTGTAAATTCAGAGCTTTACATGACTATTCGACTTTTAGTTAATAAGGCCCTGAATGACCCGTTGCTGTTTGGGGGTGGATTCTATGGAATGTACTTCAGCAGCAATTATCCTTGTCAGCAGCTTGTATGTGAAGTTTGCTGCTGTGTGACCTCTGTCTAACAAACCCCTAAGAACATACCAATGCTGTGCAAGAGAATGCAGCTTATTTTATGTTCCCTTGTTTCATCTTTAAGACTACTACTCGGCAAAAAAATCTATATTGAAAAGAATTATATTCTTATAAATTTATATTCATTTTGTGTTGGTTGATTTTGCATTATACACACAATTTGTCTGAAGGGAAATGTTTACCTTAAATAAAAAATGTAGTCAGCTGGATCTTTGGGGCTGCTGGAAGGGAGGAATCGCTCCCATTTAGATTGTAAGCTCTATGGGGCATAGTCTGTACCAGTTCAAATTCACAGCCTTTTCACTTCTTCCTGATCTTCAGGTATTCAGCGAACTCAGCCATATGGTGAACTTGCGTCCAACTTGTGTCTTTAAGATGGTCTTGTACATACTGAGCCCTTCTTATTACTGTGTGTGTGTGTGTGTGTGTGTGTGTGTGTGTGTGTGCACATATAATTTAACTATACTTTAGGGAGTCTTTCATTAAAGTGCAAATTTGTCTTGCATAGTGACTTTGCGTCTGTTTGTATCACTACAACTAGAAAGACAAGAATTCACTTCTTATTCATGATGAAGCGGGACAGCGACAGACGCGGTCGCATGCTAAATGCAGTGTGTTCAGTGAGATGATCAATCATGCGGAGTGAGGAGAACTCCTCCAGTGAAGGGCAGTAACATCAGTCTCATCATATCCCCTTAACTATATAAGTGAAAAATACTGTTATTTTTATACGACACCTTGTGCCTAGTTCATGTTTAGTAGTAGATTAATTTAGTCACAGTCTCCATTGCTACTTTTGAATGAATAGTCGCTTTATGCAACATTGGAGCCCTGCCCTCAATTCACCATTGTGATCTGGTGAAGGCAAACAGGTGAATTCAGAGCAGTACGCCCTGCAGAATCCGCTCCTTCGATAGAATCCGCCGCATGCCGAATATCCGAATTACATGTGTACACGCACGCAAATTGCTACAAAGAGCTGCGTAAATTTCTGAATTGGTTGGAAATTCATCACATCGCAGAGTTTAACTAAGCGGGGTTGGAGAAGTCGCATAAAGTAATGAATTTGGGCATTTAAGCAACAGTTCGCCTTTTATTGAATGACCCCCTAAATTGACCAAGTTTGTTGAAGTAATGAATTTGGCAAGGCATACTCGAATTTGCTGTTTTACTTTGCCAGATCAAAGTGGTGAATTAGGGGGCTGATGGCAAGGCCCCAGTTTAGCATAACGCGACTGTCCACTCAAAACTGAGAATAATGATGTCAACCAAATAACAACATGGACTAGGGACAAAATGACATAGAAAGGGATGTAATAGCCCCTTCTAAAGTTAGCAGGACATTGAAGTGCTGATGCACGGCACTTGACTGATGAAATATGCATGATTGTGCATCATTATTGTCTTGTACAGAGGTTGAACTGTCAGGCCTAGAACCCCAGGGCTAAAGTCACAGGCCTCCCTGATGGCGCTAACAGTCAGGTTGCCAAGAGCAAATAAGATAAAAATAGTGAAAAATAAAATAATAAGGTTGTTGCAGAATGTACCTGGTAGATGTTACTTAGCCTTTAGATGTCAAGTGCTGTATTTCCCTCTATGGTGTGATGCAAGGAACACATTTCAGCAGGGAGTAGCTGTGTCGCAAAAACTTTCCAATCTTTACTGAAGAGATCATTGAAAAAGTAGGTAACATCAGAACAGCATAAAACTATATACATCCCACGGGAACAAAAATGGATCCAGTTTTATAATCTCAAGAAATGTCCATAATGTCCACAATCTATAGAATCCCTCCAGGGGTTTACTGCAGGCCAAAGGCCTGGCACCACAGCGAGGTGCAGCACCCTGAGTCCTCACATTCTGTCTGCCTGGAGACTAACCCCATTCATTTCCTCTTCATCCTTTTTATACATATTAGAACCTTCCAATAAATTACAATATTCATAGAGCATACCGGTAGAAATACATTTTTTATAACACACTATTTATGTTGGTCAGTAGATGGCGCTAAAACCTTTCTTTACAGCAGAACCACTTATCTCTTAGGAATAATGAATACAGAGGGACAGATATATAGAGACATTTTGCTACTAGGCCCAAAAGCTTGATAGTGTCCAAGTCTGGATCACTACACTATGTGCCCGCTACTGTTCGACTAACTATGCCACACTGCACAAGAAACTAGCATAGTGAATAATGAATAGTAAATATGCAACTATCGGAACGTAGCAACCCAAAGTGATGCAAATGCTTGCAATCTACTTCCCAGTACTATGTTACTATGATAAGCACTTTCCCATGTCTGTATTATAACGGTATTTCTGAGTTGTACAGCGCTGTGTAACTCAGTGGAACTTAATAAATAAGAATATTACATAGATTCTCCTCTAACCATAAAAGAATTCATTTTTGCTTTTATTTCCACATCTGTTTCCTTAGCTTTTTATCTGTCTATATCTCTTACAATCTATATTAACAACCTGAGCAGCCCCCGTGGCTCAACAAACTGTGGGACCTAAGACAGATGTAATGTTTTGGGGTCTTTTTATTTAAACAAAAAACCAAAAAATAAGTGAATTAAAGTTATAAATAGTTTCAATTGGCAACATAACAAAAAATTGTCATTTAGGATTATTATTCCCTTTGGACAGACGCTAAAGTACTACATGTATATCAACATGCGGAGGCTTTTAATGCTTTTCTTCACCTAAACATTTTTTACACTACATTTCAACCATTTTCCATTATAATGCACAGTTCGTTTCATGGTGAAATCAATCCTACTTTGTATTTTTTTATCTTGAATCTGACATTTTGTTTGTCTTTCAGTAAAGGCTTTTCATTATTCGCCACTTATAATAACATCATAAAGACCTTAAGGGATTTAGGGGGGAATTCACCATTCAGCGAAGTGAGCTCCGAAGCCTTCGGCTCACTTCGCAAATGGTATTATGCGCTCGCTGATGTCCTGCACGCGGATATCGGCATGCGCATTAAAGGGATTCCCGTCTCAGCGAGGCAACTCTTTTGGTCTCATCGAGACGGGAATCCCTTTAATGCGCTCACTGATGTCCGCATGCAGTAAGAACTAAGGGGGTGAATTCCCCCCTTAGTTCTTTGGGGCATATTTATAAAAATGCAATTACCTGACATTGTGACAATTAGACACTTTGCCACATTCGCCTACTCAGTAAAGATAATTATATTCTGCCATTTAATTTATTCTACCACAGTTCACGACATTACTCCACCTGCATATTAATGCACCACATCATGTCTGTTCACTGCAAATTCGTGGCCAATTAGAGAATTCATCATGTGATAATTCACCAAGGCTTACTGGCTTGCATACACACAACCAATTGAAAGTGGCATTGTCTCTCTTGGCATTGTCTTCTTTAAATAGATCCATGTGAAGATAACATCATTATCCCCTCCAACCCTTCTAACCCCTCCAAATCAAATAACATCAATTAAAAAACTCATGAGAGTATATGGAGTTAAATTACTGTTGGGGGGGGGGGGGGGGGGGGGGGGGGGAGTTACAGTTTTTATTGATTAACAAACAAATTTGAAAAAAACACCAAGGCAAGAGGGGATCACTGGTAAACTGCAATGGCCAGCATCACAAATATGTCTAAGTCCAATCTTAGAACCAGTCATGGTGGTCAAGTAGGGGGCCTGACGCATCAATGCCAACCTTACTCTTCCATTAAATAACCATATGACCCAACCTGTCCAGCAACTGTCAGCGCCTCATTGATTACGCCAAGCTGCAAAGCTCATCATTGATTTAAATCACTTAACTGCCTTTAGCAAAGCCAGGGTCACACATGAATTAACATGCTGGGCATGCAGCTACTCCTTCCAAGCATATCCTTTGGCATACCCATATTATCCACTATCCGGACCATCATGCAGGCAGTGGTGTTCAATGAGCCAACTCTAGCAGTATGATTAGCCATAACTGCCTCATAGTGCACAACAAACCATGAACGTAGCTACCTATATGCCTTTGTAGCTGGACAATGACCCCTTTATGACTTTCATGACAACTCTGAGCCCTGGAAGTGAAAAATCCTTTGAAGCTTGAGCCAATTTGCTTCACAATGGACAAAATCTCCTTCCTGATTCCCTAGTGGCAATTGGCAGTCTTATCCAGGGCAAGAGCCCTTCCTGGCTGGGAGAGAGAGAAAGAGAAAGCAAATAACCATTTGCACCCAGGAGGGGGGCCCTGGACCTTAGGTTAGCTACACTTGGTCCTATTCAGTGCTTCATTTATTAATTGACTTCAGTACTGTAAGGAATACTTAGGAGCATCCGTTCCAGCGCCGGGTCTCCTCTGCTTCTACGCGCATGCTCAATATCCACCAGATGTTATGAGGACAATTTGCTAAATATTAAATATGCACAGCTGATTTTTTTACAAAGTGGAATTCAGTCTGCCCTGTGAATTCACACTTGTATAAATCAGCCCATAAGGTACTGTTTCAACTAAAACAAGCAAAATAGCAGTTTTCAGTCTTGAACATATGCAAAGAGTATCCATAATAAAAAGTCAGACAGAGGTCAGGGCTGGCGGCATACAAGAAGAAACCGAAAATTGTAGCAAAAGGTCAGGGCAAGCAGAGGACAATCGATGTCCAGAAAACAATCCGAGGTCAGGTACACAGAGAACCAGGATCAAAAACACACCCAGTGTAGAAGTTCTATAATCGGGGCACAGAGACTAGGAAATGTCTAGCTTATAGGGAAGAAAAGGCAGAAGTGTGATCGTCGCACATATGTGACAAATGGTATGCAGAAGGATGACATTGACTGCAACTGATGTGCCTATGTGATGATAGTGACTGTGCTTGGTGCCGACGCTGAAACACCGAAAGAGGGCAATGGTGAGTACTACTCCTGACACTTTCTTTTCTACAGTTTGAAGACATGGGAATATAAACATTAATGGCAAAACAAAAACAAATAGTTTGCTCAGTGTTTCCATCATTTGTGTGTGTTATTTAACTTACAGGGTAAAATATATGTGCCAAATGCAGCACAAACATTGATGTTGCCCGAGTTTATTCAGTTAATGTTGATTTGTACATTTTCTCAATGATTTCTAATCTGTTATTGATCTATTAATCAGAGGTGTAATACAGAGCAGTAACTACATTTGGTGCAGAGGTAGCAGCCATTTTAGAGCCCCAGGACCCCAATGGACACAAATAATTGTAACTTACATCAAAGAACAAATGAACAGTGTTAAATTGTAATGCTGGGGCCCACCAGAAAACAAGAGATCAGGGCCCAACTGGAAACAAAAGATCAGGGCCCACCAGAAAACAAGAGATCAGGGGCAGACCTGGAAACAAGAGATCAGGAGCTCAACCAGAAACAAGAGATCAGGGCTCAACTGGAAGCAAGAGATCAGGGCCCGCCAGAAACAAGATATCAGAGGCCCACTGGGAAACAAAAGATCAGAGACCCACCTGGAAACAAGATATCAGGGGCCCACCAGAAACAAGATATCAGAGGCCCACCGGGAAACAAGAAATCAGGGACCCACTTAGAAACAAGAGATTAGGGACCCACCAGGAACATATATTTTTTTCTTGTTTCTTTATGTCCTTCTTCAGTTCCTGATTTATTTGCATTCAGTAGGTGAGGGCTCCAAGAAGAAAATGAACAGCAACTCAGATGGACGAATGGAGAATTTATCTGTTTTAAATCTACAGGGATGATTTTGTTTTACGCTATATGTAGGTATTTGGATATGTGTGATAGATGCAGTATCAGGATAATAAGTCCTTTTGTCGGTGTAGGTCTGATGGGTAATTCATCTTGATATGTCTGGGTATTTTGAAACGTTTGATGGGAAGTCTGCACTGTATTTGGTTATGGCTGATCTTGATATATATATGTCTGATGGGTAAAAAGCTGAAGGCTCAAAGCAGTTCCATCAGACATGTTGAAATTGCCTCACTGGTTTTGAATGTTATAAATCCGCATTGATTTACTTCAGTGCAAAACTCCCAGCATTGGCTTATGGGAACAGGTTGGTAAATATTATATATGACTCATCCCCTAGATGGGCAGATCCTAGAAGGTGATATTTGTGGTAGTAAGAGAATATTTATAGATAGAAGAATATATTTAGGACATTCTGAGTCTAAGGCCAAGCACAGCCATTGAGATTAAAGGCCAGCATCAGTAAGGTTCTTGCAAAAGGCACATGTGACGCTCACTTAAACAATGATTCAGTTGAGTGTTGTATTCCGAAGCTACAACTTCCCACTTTAGTGGGACACTTCAGCTGATTGATTCATTTTATAAACTTTATTTCTCTGTTTTGTTTTCTGCTTCTTTTTGTTTACATTTTGTGCGGACAAGCTTGGAAAGAATGTGTTTTCTAACATGACACAAGGTAGTGTCATGTGTTCTATGTCTAATCCTGAATGTCCTGCAGACGGATGTTTATGTCAACCGCCTTACACATGGGAAATGTCATTTCACAATTTATTTTGTGCTATGAAGTAAAGTGAGATAATCTCGTTCCCAATTCATTAATACCTGAGGAGAAAAACAAACCTATTATGCAAAAAAGAAAGGTCTGAGTTTTTGATCTTTTCTTCTAGAATGGCTATGCTAACATTTCATATACTGAGTTCTTAATGCATATAAAATACCGAGTGTTTTAAATAGATAAACAGAGACGCCATATGTGACTTACGCATGTAAGTCATTTACTTGGATATGTACATACTGGTACGTTTCAGTCAACGTATTTTTTCACTATTTAGAAAATAACAGTTCTTTCTGGAGAATTCATCAATAGGAGCAATCTTTACAGAGGTCTAGTGACCCATAGCAACTAACCAGAAGTTGACTTTTAGAATTCTAGTTTCTCGATGTTAGTGAATCCTAACAGCTGATTGATTGCTATGGGTTAGTAGACCACTAGTCTAGTGAACCTTGAACACTAAGGGGGTAATTCACTAAGCTCCGAAGTGAGCTGCGTACTGTTCGCCTCACTTC
>WMED01025415.1:0-11023 GCA_019650415.1 Pipa parva
CTCATGTGACCGATCGGGTCACATGAGCCCTCCTCAGTCCATGGAGGGAGTCAGACAGGAATCCCTCCTTGTGTCACGAGCAGCGCTTGTAGCTTCTGTGCTGCTTGTGAACTGCCGGCTCTGACTGCCAGCTAGCTAGGGAGAAGCACATCTCCCAGCACTAGCCAGCAGTCAGAGCCGACTTTGACACGGCACACCTGCCAATGTGTCACGGCATACTGGTTGAAAATCGCTGTGCTAATGTATCAACCAACCTGTGATTTTAAAGTTTCACAGTCCAGCCTGCAACACTTATATATCCATCTAATTGTCACTGTTCAATAAATTATTATTAATTATTAAGTATATACGTTTTACTTTTTTTTCAGGGATTAAAAGAGAACTATAGTCAGATTACATCTTTACATATGCAGTACTGTACCTTTGTGAGAAGTGTTTCTCCCCAGTAGATGTTTCATCTGAACCAGAATGATTTATTACACAGCACTGATAAACTCCCACACCAGGAAATATGTGTGATATAAATGTTAAACATGAGAAGAAAAAGCTGCCTGACTCATATTGGTTAAGCAGTTTGCTGACCTTTTGGCCGCATAAATTAAGTTGGAATGCAGGAGATTACAGAGGGAAAGCTGTCTTGTGCACATGTGCTAAGTAGTAAGTATGGCAAAAATGTTCGGGGGGAGGGTACCTTTTCATGGAAAACTGGCCCCAGTACATGTCACATACACATTTCCTGGTGCAGGAGTTTATCATTGCTGCCTACTCAATCATTCTGCATCACATGAAACAGCTACTGGGGAGAATCGCTTCTCACTAAGGTATAGTACTGCATATGTAAAGATGTAATCCCCTTTAATTTACATTCACTTTCTTACAGTGGTCCCTTTTGTATCTCCTACTTCCTCTTCAACTGATCCTTGTGAGATAGGGGTAACATTCATGACTGGGCCCAACCCTCCAGCATGTTCAGATATTGTGGCATGACCACTAAAACTCCTCTGTGCTGCAGTGTCTGCATTCACTAGCCCAAATTAAAGACACTTAATGAGATTCAGGGGGAGATGCTGCAGGAAAGAGGGGCTTCTGTGGTGCTGGTGGTGGGGTGGAGCCCTGGTGAAGATCTTGCAACAAAGGCCCCATACTGCGTTATTCCGCCACTGCTTATGCCACTGACTTGATCCCCTGGCTTAATAATTCTAAAACTAAAACTGTCAGAAAGAAGCAGAGGAGCAATAACTCTGTAGGGTTGCACACCTGCCATATTCTGATTGGTTATTTAGAATTCTCAATCACATTTGGGCCAAGTGAGTCCTTTCTTAAATGCCTATATACTGTATATATATATATATATATATATATGGTAGGAGTAGTGCTTGAGACTTGAGAAAGGGAGGACAGACCTCTTGAAAGCTTGTCTATCTAAACTGACTGGATGTCATCAATCACCCAAGGGCTAAAGAGTTAGGATGCGTGAGTACTTTTTTTTCTTATTTTTTCATTTCAGTAGCCAGTGGGTGTTTTGCCAAATGTTTGCTTTCCTGGTAATACTTTCCCTTTAATATTCTTATGTACTGGGTATGAGTGCCTTAAAATTTAAGGATTAGCATCAAGATACAAAGGATTGAGAAATCTTTAGAATTCATTTTGAGAAGGTTAGTTTAGGTGCTGCAAGTGCAGGATTAAAGTATTACTTTAGTGAGACAAGCCTATGTTTTGTACCTTCTGCAGGACATCATTTAAAGGATGTTTACATTCCAGATTAATTTATTTAAATTTTGAGAGCAAAATAATGAGATCTTTTCAGCAGTGAAATGAGCCGAAATAGATGAGGGCTCTTAAATTAAAATCTTGGTGACAGCTTTCAAATAACTTTCTGCCGGGCCAAACAGTTAGCCCATTTCAGGCACATTCCAGGACGTGTAAAAGAGCATTTACTTGGATTTGTTTGCGATAGAACAATTGTGAAGCTTTATTAGCAAGACAAGAACCACTGGTGTTTACCTTTATTAGAACTTAGCAAGGACTCAGGGTAATAGACAGTGGTTAGACCTTCTGAAAGCAATAATACAGTACAGCTGCTGGGTGACTATACTGCTAATTTACTGGGAAAAGTTTATTTTTCATTTCTAAATTATTGTTATACTAATAAAATTCTCCTGATAAAACGTAACCAATAGCAAAACTTCAGTAACATTTAAAGCCATTACATTTCTTGCAGCCTTTCCTGTGACATGAAGAGAAGCTGTTTAGTTCAGGTAACTCTTTACTGTGACATTGCACAGTTTTCTGTATACAGAATATGGAATAAAGCATATAATCACTAAGTACCAATAAATTTCTGGATGTGTCCCAGGTATGACTGGAATATAAAAGTACACTAGAGCAAGCTTATTTCTTGCCTTGTGCACTGTGTCAGCTAATAAGGGATTCAGATGAATAAAAGATACAGCTTTATGCAGCTATAAAAATTATCAAGGTCATCTGATATAAAAGCTGGAGAAGAAATGTAAACAGAATTATTACAACTGATTGTATTAAAGTGCCTTAAATAGAAAGGGTTAACTAGCAACACCCTACACATTTTATTTTCATTAAAGATCAAAATCAAGACGTAGAAATTCACAAAATGAAGTATGATTTATTTATACAGTTTACTATATAACCACTAGGGGGAGAAGTTTGCCAAAAAAGTGTGAATTAGCTGACTTTTTTTTTTTTTTTTTTTTTTTTTTTTTTTTTTTTTTGCATGTTTCTGCACCCTAACAAAATGAATATATTTCTATGCCATTACATCTCAATCTAATGCATTTTTTACCAAAATGTAAATATGGTGTGATAGATGCAAAGTCATTTTAATCCAAATAAAAATAAGCATTTACCCTCGGGCAGATGGGAAGAACCAATTCTATTTTGGTATTACAGTCATGGCCAAAAGTTTTGAGAATGACACAAATATCATATTTTCACATGATCTGCTGCCCTCTGGTTTTTCTGTGTGTTTGTCAGATGTTTTTATCACATACAGAAATACAATTGCAATCATATTATGAGTAACAAAAGCTTTTATTGACAGTTAGAACAGCGGTTCTCAACCTGGGGGTCGCGAGGCCGTCCCACTGGGGTCGAGAACCGCGCCGACACCCGGAAGCACCCGCAGGAACCCTTCTTATAAGGGTTCCTGCGGGTGACCTCGGCAGTAAACATCATCACGTGACACGCGGCGTGATGACATTTCAGCCGAACGTCACCACGTGACGTGATGACGTTTGGCCGAAACGTCATCACGCCGCGCGTCGCGGTGACGTCAGAGGGGGGTCGTAATCTCAACAAGGTTGAGAACCGCTGAGTTAGAATGAATTAATGCAGCAAGTCAATATTTGCAGTGTTGACCCTCCTTCTTCAGGACCTCTGCAATTCTCCCTGGCATGCTCTCAATCAACTTCTGGACCAAATCCTGACTGATAGCAGTCCATTCTTGCACAATCAATGCTTGCATTTTGTCAGAATTTGTAGGTTTTTGTTTGTCCACCCGTCTCTTGATGATTGATCACAAGTTCTCAACAAAATTCTTACTGAGAAGTATCTATATTAATAAAATGTTGAACTTGACATACCTGTAAGTCACACAAATTAAGCACTTCAGTTGAACTTGACATACCTGTAAGTCACACAAATTAAGCACTTCAGTTTACTGCATCATTTAGAGGGGAATTCACCATTCAGCGAAGTGAGCTCCGAATTCTTCGGCTCACTTTGCAAATGGTGTTATGCGCTCGCTGATGTCCTGCACGCGGACATCAGCAAGTACAATAAAGGGATTCCAGTCTCGGCGAGAGCAAAAGAGTTGCCCTGCCAAGACTGGAATTCCTTTAATGCGCTCGCTGATGGCCACGTGCAGGACATCAGAGAGCGCATAACACCATTTGCAAAGTGAGCCGAAGGATTCGGAGCTCACTTCGCTGAATGGTGAATTCCCCCCTTAATCTGCTTTTATTTGCACAAAAGGTGGGAACATTTAGTGGGTGTGGCCTAAGATTCCAACATTCTGTGGCTTTAGGGGGGAAATTCACGATAGTGTGAAGTGAGATGCGGAGTCTGCCTCACTTCGCACTGACTGATATGCACTTGCTGATGTCCTGCACACGGACATCAGCGAGAGCTTTAAAGGGATTCCAGTCTCGGCGAGGCGACTCTTTTGGTCTCGCCGAGACTGGAATCCCTTTAAAGCGTTCGCTGATGTCTGCATGCTGGACATCAGCAAGCGCATATCAGTCAGTGCGAAGTGAGGCGAAGACTCCGCACCTCACTTCGCACTATCGTGAATTCCCCCCCTTAGACTTCTGAGATGACGACTCAAGTCTGAGGCCAAAATGTAAGTAGGATCCCAAATATATAGAATTTGTATAAAATGATTTCACATATTTTGAAATTCAGACCATTTTGCTGTTTTTTAAAGCTTATTGGTGAATAAAGCTTTAAGACCATCTGGCAAATCATTTTAAAATGAAAAGTACCCAGCATTTTTCCAGTGACCAGCAACAACCCAGTTAAAAGTCAAGAGTTTAATTTCAATTTCAAGTTACTAGCAGCAACCCAGTTATAATATCAGGTGTGCAATGAGTTGTAGAAGGCCAGATGCAGTATTTAGATATATCAAGTATATCAACATATGGTCAGTGTAACAAACAGATACATCTCCAAACTATACTGAAGCAAGCCCCAAACAGTGACTGGGATATACCTGTCTATTAACTGCATCCATCTTTCAACCATGTGTAGAGAGGCAGTCCCAGCTACCCACAATGCAGGTATCAATATCCTGTGGTTCTAAATTGATCCTATGTAACATATAAAAAAATACTTCATGTTTTCAAAATTCCACTACAGCCATTTTTCACAACCAAAAACTGTACAATAACAGGTTTATACACTACATTCAGATACCTCATCATTAAATAGTGCTAAACACAACAGTGCACAGTAGAAAATTATAAACTATGGTAAACTGCATAACTGCAAGCTGAACATAGTAAGCTCACCTGCCTAGATGCAGTTTCAGCCTTGCCTGCAGGTGGCAACATTTTTTAATCCTTAGTGGTTTAAACATATATACCACAGACAGCCAACACAAAATGTTGTATGTTGCCATTTGTAATACAATAAATAGAGTCATTGCCAGTGTTTAACTGTTGGAACCAATTTGTGGACTAATTATATGGGCCAGGCTGGGGTTCAACACAGTTGAGCATTCTAAATGTGCCTTGGAGGCCCATTGGTTGTTGCAAAAAGTCATGTGTCTAATTATAATGACACTGACCATAGACAGTTTACATTGTCACGTGATGTTCACCAACTTTATCATATTCCTTGATTACATGCTCCACAATCTATGCCACCTACAACCACTGTTTACCAAAAACCCTCCCTATGTGCATTTCTTTATACACAAACCTACGTATGCGCTTGCAGTAAATTGCATAGTTATGGTGCTGAGTTATTATATTACATAGTTAATCAAATGCAAAACAAAGGTACAGGCTTTCTTCTGCATTACTGTGTTTATCGTTCAGTTAAAAAAAAATGTTTTACATTTAAATCTAATTTTCATATTGCCCTCTAAAAACTATGTTTGCATTTCTTGCAGTTGTACACAGAATAAACATTTTATATAATATATTGATTGTCCATTCTCTTATATTATTTGTTTTTAATAATATGAAGTTTAGCTGGTATTCCCCCCCGAATTCCCACACTTTCCTTGCAGTACTGTTAGGTTTGGAAACTGCAGTTCAATGTTTAAGATGACTGTGTGACATATCATATGGATGATGATCTGTCTCATCTTAGTTGAAAATACCAATTGTAGTCAGTATGTGGTCCCTGTCTGACTGTATTCCCACATGATAAATTGTCAATCACAGAAAAAAAGGGAGTTAGACAACAGTCAAGGTCTACGAAGGATGCTTCACTTTGTATCCAATTAAACGGTCCCTTTGGATTATCAATCTTTAAGACAAATACATACGATCATCTTGTTGTTAAATTGTGATTATAATTAGTTTTCAGTCGCTGGAAACCGAGCGCATTTAACAAAGCAAATGCAAATGAAATAAATAAATAGAAATTGATTTCTGGAAAAGGAAAAAAAAAAAAGAACAGGGGTTTATTTTCTAAAGTCCTTCAGTAAATACGAACATTAAAGAAAGCCTCAAAGAACCCTTTTTCATGCCTTAAACGATGAAGTAATTTCATGCACTTTTTTATGGCATCTGAGGTTTTTTGAGTGTTATTATGTCAGGGAAGCGAGTTCTCTGTGTTTCTGCAGAACTCGGTGCTTGTAGAAATCATAGGCTTATTTTGGGATTTAAATGCTACCACTGGGTAAATAGGAGAGATTACATGACCTACCTCAGCATACATCAATTCTCTGCAGGTGAGAATGACCTGTTACCTTAGAGTGACAGAGAAAGAGTATAACAGTCTGTATGGGGGGGGGAGGACTGCCGCTCTATCTGCCCATTAAAAAAACACTGTAATGCATAATATAGGGAGATTTCAATAACTTGTAGCAAACAGAAACATTTAAAGAGACAGAATGCTGACAATATAATATGAATGTTCCCTTTTATAAAAAAATAAAACTGATATAGTACTCCAGGCCTAACTGCTGTCCCCCTGCCACTGAGGTAATGGAACTCGCTGGTATTTCCCTTATATATACTACCTGTAATAATGTAATAATGTAATAATGTAATAATGGTAACTTTCAGTTGGAATGACTGTTTTTTATTCCTTTGTGTTTGTTGTTAATGTTGCTGTTTGCAGCTATCCATATACAGTATATATGGATTTATATAAACACATCCCCAGCCTAGTCCTATTGTTATTGATGGAACTTTAGAAGATGCTGGTTCCTCAATTACCCCATTTAGCCCAAGAGAGAAAATCTAATTAATTCCAAAATTATTTAGTAATCATATTTACAAGTGCAGTTGTTAAAGGTGAAGGCAATTAGTTGGGGCATTTTTCATTTTTGTTTTTGGTATTAACTTGTTTTGGAAAAGTAGACTATTATTACATTATATTATATTATATTATATTATATTATATTATATTATATTATATTATATTATATTATATTATATTATTAATGACACAAAGAAAATTAAGTTAAGAATTTCTCAATCTACGTTTTAGATGTCAATATTTCTGCACTGGGATGTAAGTTAGTAAAAGTGACACAGGATAACATATATTTCCAAACTTTGTGAGTAATGTGAGTGTTACTGTGCCCTGGACCACTTTCAGGAGAGTGAATTTGTTTCTGTCTATATATAAGGGGTGTGCACACCCTACTGTAAATTTCATAAAAACGTGATGCCACAAGCCGAGTGTTTTATGTTGATTATATCTTTCAACTATAATATACAAGATGCATTATTTCATATCTAATACACATGCATGGTATACACATGTTTTTGGTTGTCTGTTAGGAGCCTACTGTAAGGCTAATGATTACATTGTTTGTTGCACTATGATGTCATATGGTGAAAAATATAAATTTGTTTTACACTGGTTATTTGCAAGATATGAGTACTACATTACCATATACATATATTCATGGGTTTCTGGTGTGATGTAGCATATTGAATTTTTCAATTACATGTTAATGAAACATTTCCAGAGATGCTGGAGGGAATAAATAAGAATTCTGCTAGTACAATAACTAAACAAAGCATATGGTCACACTGATTCCAAATGATTATTATGGGGCTCACAGCTTTAATAATATAGCAAAATGATATCTGCGAAATGTTCTATGGAATGCAGAACTATTAATATGCCTTTCTAATTTATGTATTATTATTATTTATTTTGTATAAAACGTCTAAAATAGCGGTAGGATAGAATTATTACAGGTATTATAAAATAAACTTTAACGAAGCTGAACATTCCTTACTCAAAGCGGGAATGCATTTTCTCTGGATGAATCCTATTTATACTCCAGTTGTTTTTTTTTTTCCTCATTTTTTATAAAAGGAGGGTAATGCTCAGTTATAAAAATACATGTACAGTTTGCACATATTAAGCTGCTTGGATAGTTTGTATTGTGTCTATGGCTTATGGTTGTATCTCACAGAATTGATATTGCTTTGTGACGAGTGTAGAAAATAACTTACCCAGTTCACCAAATATCTTCTGCTTTATAAGGTGATATAAACTTTTATATAAATGATCTTCACTTGATACAAGAACAGCCTGTACATTAGGATTAGTATCCAATGAACTCTTAAATAAAACAGGAAAATCTTCTCACAACAATAAAGATGGTAAATAAACTATTCAAATTGGAAGCGCTTGAATAAAAACAAAAATACTGTCCTGAGTAGATGGATTTCAGCAAAATGAGACTAGCAGCACTGCTTATTTCAATCTTCTTGGCAGATAAATGGAGAAATAGAATGACTACAATCAAGCATCACTACAAAGCAATGCATTTAATATGTGTCTGGCTTTCTTCACAATAGTAAATACTAAATTGTAAAAAAAAAAAAAAACAATCTTTTTTTTCGCACATGATAATAGCAATGTATTGTTTAGTCAATCAAAATGCAAACACATTTAAATGTAAGGCTTCCTAAGTAACGATTCCACTATCAACAAAATTTTCCCCTGTTCACTTACAGTTACATAGTTACAGAGATATTTAAGGCTGACAAAATACATTATGGGATCAATATACAAATTGCCAATGATAATTTGAGACAGATTAAAAAAAAAAAAAACTTTACCTTTCAGACATTTTTGGTAATGTCACTTAGCGTGTTACTTTTATTTTCATGATTTAAAAGAAGGAAACATGGGTGAACATATGCAATCGTCTTTCTGATTTTAAGAATGTGCCTTATAATCTCTGCTTTCAGGTGGAATGGGAGTCATTAGCCGAATATTTGTGCATTATTAATTCCAAACCAAATGACCTTGAGGCTGTTAGCAGAAGAAAAAGCAGGAATGATAACAGGACAATAGTTTATAAACATACTATAAAACACTATCAAATATATTTTACATTTTATACAAATAACAAAGCTTTTTGGTGCATTATTTTATTTTTTTTTTTTTTTTTTTTACAATGTTTACTTTAAAAAAAAAAAAAATAAAAACCATGTTATCACCAGATTAGAGCAGGTGATTAAACAGTTGGAAAATAAAATGATTTGGGCTAATTCACTCCTAGCACTTTCACAAATCAAGCCACAATCTCTACTCTACTTTTACTTTTATAAATATCTCATTGTAAATTAATACACATTGTCACCTTGAAGAAATAAGAAATGAAAGTCAACTCTAGGCAATCGCTTCTGTTATTTTATGACCTTTTGTGGATTTAGTCATTTGCCCTTTGAACTTGAACCTTTGTCAAAATACATGTTGTAGTAGCTGCTCTGCAAAAAGTTAACAGAGAAAAAGGCGTAGAAGATCCGGATCTTTACATTTAGCTTGTGCTAGTTTTAATGGAATACACTGATTTTACTTTTAATGTGAAAGGACCCAGATCACTTTACATTGAATTCCCTATAGAGTATACTGTAAGATAATGTAAACAATGGCAAAAAATAGCTGTTTTTATAAATGGAAACAGGTTGTCAACCCTGCACTGCCCTGCCTGGTGTACACAGAGGAATATATACCCAAAGTACAGGAAATAGACTCCATCATCTCCTGTCTGGCATATTCATTCAGCTGCTTTGGATTTTAATTGGTACAGGTCAGCATGGTGCATTTTAAAGATGGACTACAAATCCCAGCATGATCTGCAAAATGAGCTGGGGTGTGTAGTTTAATCAACAGTTGCAATGTGACAAGCTTGACACTTTCTATGAATTCCAGAATTGTCCTCATTGCAACTTTTCCCATATTAACAAATCCTTGCTAGAGAGAGAAAGAAAGAAAAAAAAAAAACCCTGACAAATGTTTATTTGTCCAGATGTGAGTGGCAGATCCTATAGAAATGGTAAGATTTATTAAACACAGGCTGACAAAGAGAAAAGTATAGCTAGTCATATTTCCCACAGCACTGGCTTGATGTTATTAGTGTGATAAAAACAAAATGCAATGTTTGAAGAGGTTAATTTTGGCTGGCTGGAGTTAAAAAAAGCAAATATTTCACTTTGTGCCCTCCTGCTTTTCCCAGCATTGGCTGTCAATCCACAAGCTTGTTATCCTTACAAGGCATCAGTGTGTTTGGCTGATCTCAGCAAGGTTTTCTTCCACAAGTACAAGTATAATTGCTGTAATTCTACTGTATCATTTGGATCATTGCAGTATTGTTGTTTTCTACTCCTCATTCTCTCCCCTAACACTGAAATAACGCGCTCCAGTGTTAAATTAGCAGCTTGCGGATATACAACCACAAATGAATGAAAGTTAGTTAAAAATAAATAAATAAGGCTGCAGAATAACTTGGCAGCGGCGCCTTGTGACATTGCTGCGAATCGGTGCGTGCAATCAAGGGCCATTGTCTCGGTGGCACAGTGCACTACAATCGCCCTATAGAACGTTGCGCATAGTCTATTGTTTAAGTACAGGGAGAGATGATCTTAATTACAGCACCCCAGCAGATCCGTCCCCAGGCAAATCCACCCCCCCATATACACACACTTTATATGAACTCATTTCATATTATTTTAAACAAAGCTGGTTAAGCTTGTACTTATTCCCTGAGCAGCATTGTATGGGGAATGGAGAGTATTGTCTCACAGCCTGCTGTGTGTATAAGGCAATGGATGTGTTATGTGTGTCTGTGTGTGCCACGACTATCTGTAATCTATTATTTATCTACAAAGCAAGTGTGTGTACTCACATCGCAGCCATATTGGTCTGTGCCTGGGCACTAATGTCTGACACATCGATTGGATAGACAGAATCGACAGATAAATAGTTTATAAATCATTTCCAGATAGATTATATATAATTCATTGTTAGACAGACAAGATACAGATAGATAGATAGATAGATA
>WMED01025416.1:0-11023 GCA_019650415.1 Pipa parva
AGACAGAGGGAGAGAGAGAGAGAGACAGACAGAGGGAGAGAGAGAGAGAGACAGACAGAGAGAGGTTTATTTTTATTTATTTTTACATTTATTTATATCATTATTTGTTCATTTCTGGACAGACCAGCTTTAAAGACTCAATATAAAAAAGTGAAGGTTGGAATAAAAGGCAACATTGCTGTTCTCAATAAATCTCCCAGAGATTCCATTAAAAAATTAAAAAAAGCAGCCTGTCTGTGACAGATGCGCTCATTGCATTTTATGGCACAGTGTAGAGCTATGTGCTTGTTCACACCTGTGTGTGTGCTGCACCTTATAGGTAGCAGAGTCATACACAGTCGGTTTAGCTGAATTTTTTTCTTATGATTATAAAGCAATGTAACAGACTGACCAGTATTTGATGTAGAGCCCAATTCCACATGTTTTTACTCGCTAATTTCAGTAATGATGAATCAGTGAATATTCCTTATAATTCAGGAAATGTTTGCAAATTCTGCGCAGTTCAACAGTTCAACCAGTGAAATGTACTTAATGCATATTGTCGATTGCTAATCAGACTGGCTTTTTACTATGAAACTAAAAAAAAAAAAATATATGATCATTTAGAAATGCAGTGAATAGTGGAAATACAATTTTATACATGTTCAATAAAAAAAAAATCACAATTTATAATGACATTTATTTTAAATTAGGGAGTTAGTATAAGTTACCACTGTGATACAATATTTGATATGTGTACTCAACGTCAATTGGTTTGCTGTGACAGAACATTTACGGTTTTTAAAGGACAAGTTAAATCAGAAAAAGAAAAACTCCCATTGGATTAGCATGGCGGGTATATGTTAACAACATTGTAGTGGAATTCCTGATATTTTTTTGTGTTTGTTTTTTTCTCTCTGGTTACAACCATTCTTTACCTAATGGGAAAATCCCAATCTACTACTACTACTACTACTACTGTTTTTCATTTAACCTTAGAATGATACATATTCATGAAGTGCCCTATTTAGCCAAACCAATTCAATCAAGTTTTTGTATACAATGTCACACTTATTGTTAATATTATAGAATGTTTGGAGCGGCAGATATTTTTTGTTACTGTACTTTTAAATAGGAATGTGAGCATCATGATTTTCCATACTTGTTTGAAATAAAATTACAGCCTGCCCAAAGCATGCTGGTTAAGGGATTATATTGTCCTATTAATGATAAATAAAGCACACACCAAACTTCAAATAGATCTCCATCTGTGTTTTGCATCCAAAACTGCCACTGTGTACAATATGGTATTAATGAGCAATAATATAATTATATTAGGCTTCTTTCAAAATGTTCTGAGTCAGAACCAAAACATACGTTCAGCAGATTTTCATATGCTAAATGGGAGCAGGACTCTTTAAGCTATGACTTCTTATTAAACTATAATTCCCAGCACCCCAGGATAGCTTAGGGCTATGGGGAAATGCTGAGAGTTGCACAGTGCATTTTAACAACAGCTGAAGAGCCTCAGGTTAAAAAAAAAAAAAAAAAAAATCAATGAATCAAGTATGGGTTAAATAAGAGACATAACAAGTATTATACAATGGATGTACAATAAAGTCAACTTGCAAGCTCTATGGGGGTTATTCTCTAAAGTGCGAATGGTCTCCTAAAGATGTGAATTCGCCAGCTAAAGACAGTCACAATAGACTGCTACTGTCGCAGGTTTATAACAAGAATATTGTCACAGTCACAACTTTAAAAAATTGTCGCACTCGTAACTTTACAATGGGAGAATTGTCGTAGTTGCAGATTTGCTATGGAATTCGACAGTTGAATTCGGACTTTAGTCAATAACCCCCTAAGTGCAGATTCATTTAAAAAAAAAAAAAAAAAATGTTGATAACGATTAAAATGACTGTATTCCTTAATGCAGCCAGCCTCTCAAGACGATTACAAATCAAAGGAGAGCTGTGACCACAAACGTTTGGTTGTTGAGGACATTTAAAAGGAAATGACTTCATTGCCTGTTGATAAAACAATGATAACGTATATCCCACAGGAATGTGCATCATAAGTCAGACTGCCCACACATATAGTAAAACTGTCTTCTTCGTAACCATAAGATTATCTTGCTGGGATTGGATTCCCAAACCTTTTAATGTTTAGAATGGTCCAGTAGGGCATGAATATGCCGAGCACCCAAGGCACCATATAAATCAAATTATCTATACTCATAGATCAGTTGAAAGAATATGAAAATCACAGTAATTCTGATTAAAATTAATTCTTTTAACATTTCATCATAATTTGAAATATATTCTCTGTAGGTAAACGATGAACTTTCACATTGAACGCTAGTTTATCTCCGGGTTTTTATCACAGCCCAATGGCAACTGGTTAAAAATGACATCCTGGATTCCTTAGGCAAAACTGGTAGTCATCCTCTGCTGCCCTCACCCACCCCAATTATGAACCCAATACTGATTCTTTATCCTAGTGTTATTACCAGTCTGCCACTCCACTGGATTGTACTGCTTCCAGAGTGAGGCATAGCACTTGGTTTATGACAAAATTGCTTACACAAGGTCAGCAAGAATTTTAGTACGAGCTTGACCAAAATGAGCCAAAAAGCCCTTCATTAAGAAGAGATACAATCTTTTAAGTCAGAGCAGTGACAATGTATTATACCATTATCATTTTATCATGAAATTCTCAGTCAATTGACCAGTGGGAGTAATATGATCTATGCACTCATTTGTTAACATTTTACTGGGGAATGTATCAAGGGGGACAATGTTTGCTGTTGTAGTCTAACCATGACAGCTATGGGGAGGAGGGTGGTATTACTGATAATTAGTTGAATGAGATTTGTAAGATAAAATTGTTACAATCACCACTTTTTATAGAACTGGAGTTCCATTAACCTCGTAGAAAACCTGAAAGCAGAGCAGCATCGGACTGGCTTCAGGATGGCCCACCAGGAGGCTTCCTTGCTGGCCAACGTCACTTGACATCACTGCAAAAGGTCGGCAAGGGAAAAGAAGGTCTGCCCTGTTGGGAGTGGGGCCCACTGGGAATTTTCCCAGCAGGCCAGTTTGACACTGAAGCAGAGGCCCACTTACTTACAAACATTTTATTTTCATCGGTCTTTCATTCCTGCTTGGACAGATCACTCAGGAGCCATGATATACAGGTGTTCAGCTGTTGCATAAGACATTACACAAGTATCATTTATTATATAGAGGAAAACGTACCTCTTTCTGTAATTTATACGGATATTAATAGTCAAGAAGCTCCTCGACCATTTAAAAGTTTAAAGCCGATGGACATGAAACTCTGGAGGTTTCTTTCAATATCCCCATTATTTGTAGAGCAGGTATATTATCTTTTACTATAATGCATAGTGTTATTTTGCTAAACAAAATAAACCTAATTTTTTTTCCCCCCCAAGTTATTTAGAATTTTAATTAGATGCGAGATAACTAATGTGAAGTGTCTTTGACTGCTCAGTCATTGTGGATGCCAAGGCTTTTATTAAATTCTTGTCTAAAATGAAGCACAGCAGGTTGCACAATTTGTTTTTTAAACTCATAGTAAATGCTGTCATCAGTGCAAGATAACACATACTGTAACATACAAACCAGAGTTGTGTGTACGCTGCCCTGGCATGCACAAGTCAGACCCTCTGGGTACAGACACAGAGTGTTAACTATCTCACCTTGAGGGATAATCACACAGAAAATAAAGTGATTCAGGCTTCAGTTTTCAGAAGAATCATTTGCTTAGCCCTGAATGATTCATTGCAATTGTGCAAGGAGAGAAAAATCAACTACAGAATAGTTAGAATTTAAGTGCGAAATTTAATAAATTCGAAAAGACCTAATTTCGTCTTTTCGAGTTTATCCCACGAGATCTTGAGTTGATCCTGTGGGGTTATTGCTTGAGTTTTTCGATGGAAAGGTAGCCATACAACTAATGTAAGGAAAAACCCGATCAAAAACAGAAGATTCCTATAGCAAATCCGCAATTGAGACAATTCTCCCATTGGAAGGTCATGACTGCAACAATTTTTAACGTTTTGGCTGCGACACTATTTCCATAGTAAAGTCCCGACTGTGACAATGTTCTCAAAGACGCAACTGTGACAGTAGTCTATTGCGACTGTCTGCAGTTGGCGAATTCACACCTTTACGCGATAATTTGGACTTTAGACAATAACCTTAATTGGGTCTTTTCGAGTTTATTAAATTTTGCCCAATTTTATGTTTCAAACTATTTTTTGATTACACAGACAAAGCCTAAATACGTTAACAAATTCAGTTCTTTATAATATCTAGTAAATTCAAAGGAACTCTTGGGGCATATTTACTATGACCTATTTGACCGTATCGATTGATTTCACCCCATTTTGCTGTCAATTTTTTATTTTCCTGAGCTTTTTGATTTCCCTGATTTACAAAAGAATTGATAAAAATGTTTCCCCATTGAAATAAATCGTTAACAGGAGGAAACTTTGCAATGCGTTACTATGAGGTTTCCTTCCATTACAGATCAATATCAATGTCTCTTTTAAATGGGGAAATATTTTGGACTTAGGCTAAATAACAGGACCATCTCCACAGGGAATAATGAGTTTACGCCAGCCTGAGGGTGGAGAATTGTTTTGAGGGATAAAACGGTTTTTGAAGAACTTAGTAAATAGGAGAAAACAGCGATATTGTTAAATATAGGATGTTTCTCCTGCATTTACGCGTCAAAAAAAGCCTGTTCGACTTTAGTAAATGTGCCCCAAGTATAATTATAAAAGGTTCAATAACCATCTTTATTGATTTAGATAGAAAAAACTATAAATTGTATAAGCATGTCAAATACAGTGAGACATAGTAGTACAATGTCATTTTGTTATTCTTCAAATATGTCTATCATACTGTAATATCACAGTTTAAAATTGAGGGAATCGTGTAAAATGTGCTGCACACGTAAGAATTTTGACTTTGCATTATATAGTTATTTTGTATAAGGTACTGCATAAAATTATAGTTTTCATTGCTTCATTTAACTAAAACCCCCAAAAAAGGTCTCAGGAGATAGGAATGAAATGGTTAATAGGAATCACGTTTTATTTGTATGGTAAAGCGATAGCCGGTTAAAACGGTATAAGTAGTGTGATGATACACCCTGGTGGAAGCCTGGAGAATTGTTTTCAGAATATTCATGGGAGCTGAATTCATTGTAGTTTCTTTTCATTTATGGTAATATTTAACCGAGTACATGTTTGGTACAGTGCAAACACATATACATTGTGAATTTATTTTTTGTAATAATGAAAGGAGAGGAGTACTGCTTTAAAACGATTTAACTTAAAAACAAGGCAACTCATATTTATATAAATAGTTCTCAAGTGCACAATATGCCAATGGGACTCTCAGAATAAGCATGTCCCTTTTAAAAAGAAGCTAAGAATATAATGAACTGAATATACAGTAGTGAAAATGCATTTCTGTTTTTCTTTAGCCAATTACCATGAGACCTTTATGTGATCAGGAAACTCGAACCGGGGGTCTTCCATTTCCTCTCTAGACTATTGTAGGGACCTGTCCTTGCTACTGTTGTACTACAAACTGCTTAAAATAGGCTGAAGACATGCAAGTTGGTCAAACCTGGTACGTACTAAATTGGAAAGATTTATCACTATACACAATGATTTATGTCATCAATGCGTCCTCCCTGGATGATGCGCATTCTCCCATGTGACTATTAGTTAATGCGGATGCGGGGCTTCACAGAGAGAGCGGCTGCAGAGGAGAATGCTCCTCAGAGGTACTGCCTGAACCAGATGCCATAGAGTCGCCGGCAGAGAAAGAAGGATTCAGCAACAAAGAAGTGCTGGACAGCACTTCTTTACAGGTAAGAATGTACTTTTTGTCCAAAATTGAAAAAAAAAAAAAAAAAAAAAACACACACGCATTTACTAAAAGTTAGTAATTAGTATAAATCAGCATATGTGTTTTTTTCAGAGTGTCCCTTTATGGACTCGGGCCCAGTTAATGGTCAGATATTCCCTCTCTACTACTGAGTACTTCTGTTCACCTGGGCTCAGTTTCCTGCTAAGGAGAATCACTGGGTATTCTTCCTCTTCCACTACTTGGGATAAGAGAGCCCCCAATCCTACATCAGATGCATCCATCTGTACAATAAACTCTTTGTTAAAGTCAGGAGCAACTAACACTGGATGCTCACAAAGAACCTTTTTTAACCACTGAAAAGATTTTTCTACCTCGGCAGTCCACTTTATTATGGCACTTTTAGACCTTTTTAGTAAGGTCTGTCAATACAGCTGCAATGGAGGCAAAATTAGGCACACACCTGGCATAATATCCCACAACGCCTATAAAAGCTCTGACTTTATTTTTGGATAAGGGTTGGGGCCAATTTTGAATACCCTCTACCTTGTAGAGATGGGGCTTGATTACAATCTGGACTGAATAGCACTACATCATCTAGATAAGCAGAAGCATACTTTCAATGAGGCTTCAGAATGATATCCATCATGCGCTGGAACATAGCCGGAGCCCCATGTAACCCCAAAGGAAGTACAGTACATTATATTGAAACAGCCCATCTGGGGTAGAAAGTTTTCTCTTTGGTTTGGTCTATTAAAGGCACTTGCCAATACCCTTTTGTTAAATCCAGGGTGGTTATGTACCGGGCTGGACCCAGCCTTTCATCTGACTCATCCACCCTTGGCATGGGATAGGCATCAAATGTAATCATTTTATTTAACTTTCAGAAATCATTACAGAACCTTAAAGTTCCATCTAGCTTTGGAATTAATACAATGGGGCTGGATCACTCACTGTGATTCCTTAATTACCACCAATTCCAACATTTTCTGCACCTCAGCAGATATTGCCTGCCCACGAGCCTCAGGTACCCTATAGGGCTTTAAATTCACTCCTACAGATGGCTCTGTAACAGCATCATGCTTTATAACATTAGTTGCGCCCAGCAGGTCTGAAAACACATCTTTGTTTTGTTTGACTTACAGTATCTTCTAACCTATTCATATAGGCCTGGCCAATAAAACCTCTGTATGATTCTTTCGGTGGTTTTCTCTGAATCAAGATGGCTGCCCAAGGGATGTGTGTGTGTGTGTGTGTGTGTGTGTGTGTGTGTGTGTGGGCTACTATCAATTGTTTTATCATTTCCCCATGCACTTTATTAACCTGGTATAACATATTTAACATATCCCTAGCTACTGCAAAATGAGGAAACATCTATTCAGCCCCAGGCTCCTGGGGTACACCATTTACAACTTTTACATTTTCCCTTGTTATTGCCAGGGTTGGATATTGTAATTGGGTGGTACAAAAATCATCCCTGAGTACGGGCAAATCAGAGACAATTAAGACCGGTAAATTATCCTCTTCCTCCTCCCCAATCAACATTTCTAGAGGAAAACTAGTATCATTCTCAGTGGTCACCACTAACATTTCTTTGTGGGTAGGAATGTCAGAGCCTCCTTCTAGGGAGTTATAATATTGCAATCTTTCCCACATCTTCCAAAACAAGGGAAAATCCCTCCCAACAATCACATAATGCAGTGACCCTTTACCTACCCCCACTTTATGTTCAACAGTTCCCATAGCAGTTTCGAAAGTTGCTACCGCAGTGGGGTATTCTCATGTCCCCATGAGAGCAAATAACCCCCCCATGGGGTGCTTGTAATTTCTGGGAGTCAACCAAGCTGGCCTGAACTAGAGTAGCTATACTCCCAGAGTCCAACAGTACATTTACGGGGGGAGGGGGAACCCATCAATGTTGGCTTAACATTCTGTGGTTCATGCACATGGTTAGGTTGTGCTGTGCATACAGTGAGTGGGGTCTCGCCTTATCACACTCCATGGGTTCTTCCCTCAATATAGCCTGGGCCTTGACACAGCCAGTATATAATGGGTCTGTTCTCCCTTGCAGGGGATCCCTGTTTAGGGGAATAGGACAGTAATGGTCTATCAGGTATATTTACTCCAGACCCACCCTTCCTTACACCTCTGTTATAGCAGGAACAGTCTTACCATATTCTGGCATCTTCTTACTCTTTGGAGGTATTTGTTTATTGGAGTTCTCCTGGAGACTTGCTTCTGTAACCAGGATTCTTTTGGCAATGGCAACTAAGTCATCTGAATCCCTAAGTTCTACTTGGCTTACCCAGCATTGAACTTTACCTGGTAGGGTGCAAAGGAAGTGATCACAGGCCACTGTTTACCATCTGTTTGGTTGTTAAACTTTCTGGTTGCAGCCACTGACTTAACAGGTGAAGAAGATCACACATCTGGGACCTGGTGGATTTCTCAGCATCATATTCCCATTCATGTACCCTTTGGGCATGCACCTGCGGGGTGGCTCCCAGCCTAGCTAGAATCTCCTCTTTGAGTTTAGTGTAGTCTTGCACATCCTCCAGTAGCATGTCATCATACACCTTCTTTATGTTGTTTAGCGATTCTTTTAAAAGTCAGCAGGTATACCTCCACATCATCTGCAGGAGTCATCTTTTTGTACTGCTTTCTGTGCAGGTTTTTGAGGGGACTCCTGGGTAATCCCCAGAGGGGTCCTCACAGCCAGGGCCTTTATTTCTGGTTGTAATTGCAGATTAACTTGCTGCTGTTGCCCCAAGAAAACTTGGTCGAGTGTCGGCTTGCGCATTCAACTGTGCCATAAGTATCCTGTTGGTTTCTTGTTGTACTTGTATGGCTTCCTGGTATACTTGTTGCAGGTGTGCATTAGTTTCCTGCTGCACCTGTGTAACATGCAAAAGCCCTTCAGAATATTTTCCATGGCACACACACAAACATCCCTGTAACAACCTTGCCTTTATGGGTACTTCTCCTTTAAGAGATTGCTGCCCGCATTATCCACCATATATAGGGAATCACTCAAGTGCTGGTGCAGTCTTTAGGGATTAACACCACACAAACAGTAAGTTTCTTTTGCATTTAACATTTACTTCAGGAAAAAAAAAATGAACTTAATGCACAGCTTTTCTTTGGCAAAACAAGACAATTGAAAAACAAACCTTTCAGGGTAAGCCAAAGTCCTTTATCAAAACACAGTTGGTAACTGCATCCCATACAGTTTTGGTTATCAAATACAGAGTACCTTCCCTTCTCCTGAATTGTCTCTCCTTGGGGTTTCACAGTGCTGCAAAGCCAAGTTCTTTAGCAGAGTCTTTAACCACTAGTCCCTGTTTCTTCTCCAAGGATCTTCAGCCTCAGCCACAGAAATCACTTCCGGACTTCCAACTCCATCCCTAACTGGCTCTCCCAGCTGGACTGAACCCCAGCAGTATGTCTGCATAATTGGGGCAAAATACCTTCCCTCAAATACAACACCCTTACAGCTTGGAAAAATTTGCACTATGTCTTATTTTCGGGGAAACAGGGTATTATGATCTGGTACCGTTTCACCAATTTTTTTTTTTATGATCCTAGATCTCAGCATCTTTCAAATAAACAAGTCTGATAAGTTCAAACTACTTTTAGTTAGCCATAAAAATATTTTCACAGCTTCAAAGTTTTTGGTAAAAGTTCCTTACATCAGTACTGAAACGTGTAAACTTACTATCAGCTTAGGTGAAACATTGTTTAGCAAAACCGTTGTAAAAGATATGGACAGCAAGACATCCACAGTGAGATCTTATATTCTAATAATGCCTGAAAAATGAATGAGGGGGATTATTCTCTAAAGTCCAAATTGTTGCATAAAGATGTGAATTTGCGAGCTAAAGACAGTCGCAATAGACTTCCACTGTCGCAGTCGCATCTTTATAATGAGAATATTGTTGCAGTCTCGACTACTATGGAAATATTGTCGCGGCAGCAATTTTTAAACGGTCACAGCTGTGACTTTACAATGGGAGAATTGTCGCAGTCACGGATTTGCTAAGGGAATCCGCTGTCTGAGAATTCAACAGTCGAATTCAGACTTTAGAGAATAAGCCCCTGAATTGCAGTCCTGATATATTGCTTCCGTTTCTCACCTCGAAGATGTCGTCCCATGGGCAATAAACAAAACTTTCAAACATGATACTACTCATACTTTGAATTTTCTCTGATTTAGATTTTTTTGCATCTTCATTATGTTGAAGTGGGTTTACAGCTAGTGGGTTGGAAGCTTAAAAGATCATATTTTGACCCCCTAAAGCAGCTATTTAAGGGCACTATGTATCACACAATACAACCCCTGATTGTTTCTTCTGACATTGTTTTTAGCACATTTTGACAGAGGCCATTATATTTAAGCAAAAGCTAGCGTGGCCCAAAGGACTGCAATAAACAATTTGTATAATGATATAGTATTGTTGCAATACAAGAGTTGGCTGAATATAATAAACAGTAAAATATATGCTTATGTTTGTCATTTTCTTATGTCATAAAGTGACAAAACTGAATCTTACTGCTCTTCATTTCCCAACTTTTATCTCTTGCATCTCTACCCATAACCACTCTTACAACCAATATAGCCTCAGGTCTGCTGAATTCTCTTGCTCTTCAGGCTTCATCCACTATAAAATGGTACACAATACTTTCTTCATGACCCTCTTGTTTGTACTTTTTTCCTCCCGAGAAGTATAGGTGACCCCAGAAGACCGCTATGAAACCCAAATGCTAGTAATAGGATCCCACTGCCCCCTAGGGAGAACATCATTATTAGCACAAGTCTCCTAATACTCTCCTCTGACCTATTGCACCTGGCAATATAGTAGGGTTTACTTTTACTTTAAGACATGTAATTATTCAGTAAAACAGACAAATATGAGTATACAACACAAACAAAATTCTCTGGTTTTGTTAAGAAGTTTTTCAGGTGGGCAAATGATCACTAAATGAGGCCATTTCTTAACATAAAATACTTACACCCTTTCTTTCACTTATTACTTTTGGTGTGCTTCCTCATTCTCCATTTGACCAGAGCCGGCGTTAGGAGTGGGCAACTGCCCAGGGCCCCCGCACAATGAGGGCCCCCTCCTCCCTGTGCCGGTCCT
>WMED01025419.1:0-11021 GCA_019650415.1 Pipa parva
GGGGGGGGCACCATTTGAGGGGGGCGCCTAGGGCGCCAATAGAGCCAGAGCCAGCTCTGATTGTGAGGGTGACATCACTCACTGCACTTCACTGGAGGATCACTCCACATTGACTACCCATCCTGCTACTGTCCTATTGACTACTCTGCTCAAGGCTAGAAACTGCACTGTTCCTTTTTTTTTGCTGTGGTAATCCACTGCTTAGTGAATAAGGAAAAAGTGAATTTGTGTCTATAGGAGCATAGTGACCCAAAATGACTCAAATTGATTTGTGTCAGCCGTTACATAGAAATGTACCATATGATCATACCCAATAGTTTGCTGTTTTATCTATTAGTAATAGGACTGCTTTGTAAATAACTTTCTGCTGTGCACAAATCCTGTACTGTTTAATTCTAATGAAGTCAGGAAAAACTAAACTAGGGCAACTGCCACATTTTTTTCTAATTGAGCCTTGACAGGACAATGAAATATAAACCCAAATTTATTGATGTGGTAGCAAAACCAAATCACCAGTCTGTCAAAATTAAATAAAATGTCAATTTTGACAGGATAAATAATATTTAATGAAACATATTTAACCTTTGTACAGAACCAGTTATACGATCTACAAATGTCTATCATGCTTTAAACAAGATAAACCTGTTTGTAATTACACAATATTTGATGACATGAGATGTAAGCCAATAATAAGGTGGTTACATTAAAGAATGATCATCTTTCTTTGAAAAAGTAATTTAAAGCAAGGGAATCTCAGTCATTTAAAACACACATGTGTAATAACACTGGCTTAACCATACAAATAATAAAATCACTCGAATTTATTAAAGGTGAAGTGATCGAAAATTAGATTGATCGGTAAAATTTACACCTTTAATAAATTTCGCCCATAGTAAACCAGCCAGAAATCATCATTCAGGGGGTAATTCATAAAGCAGCGAAGTGAGCTACGATGTGTTCGGCTCACTTCGCTAATAGTAGTATGTGCATGCTCATGTCCTGTACGCGGACATCAGCATGCGCATTAAAGGGATTCCCGTCTCGGTGAGGCAACTCTTTTGTTCTCGCTGAGACGGGAATCCCTTTAATGCGCATGCTAATGTCCGCGTACAGGACATCAGCATGCGCATACTACCATTAGCGAAGTGAGCCGAACACATCGTAGCTCACTTCGCTGCTTTATGAGTTACCCCCTCAGTCTTGAATGACTCTGTGACAGTGCATGTTTTGTGGATATCTCAGCAGCAGCACAGGTGGGTTGTTTAAGTGATTGAAAATACTGACTGGGTAATTCAGGATAGTGCGAAGTGAGGTGCGGAGTCTTCGCCTCACTACGCACTGACTGATATGCGCTCGCTGATGCCCTGCACATGGACATCAGCAAGCGCTTTAAAGAGATTCCAGTCTCGGCGAGAGCAAAAGAGTCGCCTCGCTGAAACTGAAACCACCATTTCGTGGTTTGATTAAAAATATTTATACTTGTTACACTATGATGGATCCTTCTCCTCTTTTTATATAACATACAGTATACTCAGCGTTACTGAATGGTGTTCCTACCTCCAAATAAGTTTGGATTCTTTTTGAATGTCGGTGGTCCATCTTTTGGAGAGTTGATCCGGTGTTTTCCTTGTGGAATTTACTATATGGTTGATTATCTTTTGGATCTGGTGAGAGTTCCTATTTTCAGAGTGCCTTGACACGAACACTGCACATGATGGTGGATTCACTGCATTTTTCTACACTATTATAATATCACCTCTTTCTCATTTATTTTTAATGAGAATTGTTTTATTTTGGTAGTCATTTATTTTTTCATCTATTCACGTATGAAGTATAAATGGTAATGCACTAGTGTGCCATTGTTTGTGCGCTTTTTCTTTCAGATTTCTACATCTTTTTGAATAACCAAGGAGGATTGTGAAAAACTTCTTTTTTGAAAAAGCTGCAATACCGTGGGACTTGTTTCACTTATATATTTTTTCACATAAATTTAATATATTTAATTTATTTTGAACATTTAATTATTATTTGTTGCGCTGTATCATCTTTTTGGTTTACATTTCAGATTTAAAGCTCTACTTTCCATATCTGTATATGTGCTAAGATGCTGACAATATTGTACGCTTTCACGATAACAAAAACATGATATCATTATGAGAATAGATTACATGTTATTGCTGGAAGTACCTGGGTCAGCAAATAAAAAGAAACCTTTGTTTAAGAGAAGCACATTAGTAAATAATTCTCACAAATGCACCTATAATACTGGTTAATCCACCTGTTTTATTGCATGTCTATTGTATTATAGGTGAGGCCAAAGGCAAAAATTGAATTACTAAACATTTTTTATGCTGTGCGTGATTATGTTGTATCAATAGAGGATATAAATGAAACTATATATGCTCTTATTTATTTATTTTCTTGCATATTTATTCATTTGTTTTTATCATTTCACTGCTATTACTTAAGTACTTTGTATCTTGCTATTAACTCCTCCTGGAGAAAACATGATATGGGGAAATGTGTCAGACCAACTAACAGAATTGCAGCAAAGTAGCAAAGCCAAAGAGTTACAGCCATTTCTATCAGGAGATGATACATTGAAGGATATCTTCCCCAGTCCCCCAATACTGGTATTCAGACACCCACCAAATCTAAAACACAAACTTGTCAGTTACAAACTCCCTACCGGATAAAACAAAATCGAGGGAAGAAAACCTTGTAAAAAAGACTGACACTGCAAATAATGCCACCACATATGTGAAGATACCATAGCCAGACATGGAGATAAAACCTACAAAATTAGTGGATCCTACACCTGCACCACTGCCAATGTAGTGTACATGATACAGTGCACTGCATGTGAGAATGGCTGTTCCATTGGAGAAACTAGTGAGAAACTCCACATGAGGATGAACCTTCATAGACAATTCATTCACCCTCCTAACAATGAAGAGAACTGTGCACTCCAGTTGGAATCCATTTCAACTTAAATAATCACTCAATTAATAATCTAAAAATCAAAATTCTCAAAGGGAACTTTAAAAACACACAAGAAAGAAAATCTTTTGAACTCAAAATGATGATGCATTTTAATGCCAAAAATACAGGACTCAATGTGGATCTTGGATTTCTGTCTCACTATCATATTCATAACTTTATATAATTGTAAAGTATGTACTTTTCTCTGTGTGCTTTGAAGCTGTAATTGTCTCTGCTACACAAAATTCCAATATCTCCCCTTCCCCCTCCCGTCAGCTTCATTATAGCAGTATATACGACCCCTGATTGCTTTATGCTGCTATAATTTGTTTATGTGAGTATGGTTTTTTTTATCTGTTTTTCAATCTCACTATCATACCTTTATATTATGGAAAATTATGCATTTATTTATGTTTGCTTTTAAACCATGAGTTTCTCTGTACCAAGGAATTCCACCACCAACCCCAACATGACAAGTGTATTTATGACTGTTTTCTATAGTCCGTTATCTCAGTAGAATACCTTCTTTCCTGCACTTAGTATTGTTTGTAACCTGATGAAGAGAAGAGAATAAACCACCCAAAAGCTTGTTTATTTTAAAAAGTCTGTTAGTCCAATAAAAAGGTATCATCAAATACTGCAATATTCATTATCATATATTAATATAATATTATATATATTAATATATATATATATACAGTATACACACTAGATTTAAGCAAAACATGTGGACCTTAAAATTAGCATTTGCATAGAAAAGAACAAATGTTATTAACTCTGAACTCAACTATACCTTCATCTGATCCAACTGAATCGGAATTATGTATAATTTTGTATTTCTAAATAAAATTATACATACAAATTTATACTTAATTCAGATTCAAATTCATAGAATAATGTATTATGAAAGTGTTAAACATATTTTACACAATATCATCATAGATGGTATACTATTACTGATATGGGAAATTTCTAGTAATATGATTTATGTCATATTTAAATACAGTACTGAAAATGATTAATTCATTTACTGATGAGTCGTCTATTCTTTCCCAAGTAGTGTGCCCAGTTTACCTTCTATACCCATTTCCAACAAAACTCAAAACTTTTACTTTTTAAGTAAAACTCTCCCATTTTTATATCTGATATGAACCTCCAATGAGGTTACACCCTGCTGTGATTTTGGGGGTTATTCACTAAAGTCCTAATTGTCGCGTATAGGTAAGAATTTGCCAGATAAAGACAGTCACAATAGGCTGCTACTGTCGCAGTCGCGTCTTTATAATGAGAATATTGTTGCAGTTACGACTTTAACATGGGGAAATTGTCACAACGTTAACATTAAAAAACTACAGTGGGGAAATTGTAGCGGATTTGCTATGGGATTCTGCTGTTTGCGAATTCGACAGTTGAATTCACACCTTAGTGAATAACCCCCTAGTGTTCAACATACTTAACTGTTTACAGGTATTACTTGTCAAACATAGGTCCACAAAATGTCACTTTAAAGACTTCAGTAAATAAAATACACATGATTTGCTGTTGCAAACAATTTTGTTTCCAAATAGCTATGAAATGTGTAGAATATCTCTAATTATTTCAATCATCTATCACATCATTCTGTGCAAGTAGTTTATGTTGCCAGTGTATAGTTTTAAAAGAATTATATTTGTCAAATCTTCACAAATTAGACAACTTTGCAAAAATTTTGCATTTCACTAGGAACAATAATCAAAACCTTATCATATAGGGAAGCTATTATTTTTCAGAATTTATTTTTCCCTGGTTAAAGGGGTGATTTGGTAAGATCAGTTTGAGCTGTCCTTCTACAAACAATCATTACCTTTAATTTGGATACTTACAAAATAAACATGCTGCATTTGTCGCTGACCTTTAAACCCTAACATCTTGAAATTATATAACAGACAAGATAGTTAGAGCTTACTTTATCCTTTAACCTTGGGCATTTATAAAATAGTCAGTCTTGCAGGGTAGCAAATATTTCATAAATACCTGACTCCCCTATGATTCAGGAAAATAACACAACCTGCTCTGCTTATTCTTTGGAACTTAATTTCCCAGAATCTAAAAAGTCAGACAATCACACTCACAAAAGCCTAAAAATGTATATTATCCCCTACAAGATAAACATTAGATATGCTTTAAACCACCAGAAAAAAATCATTAGAACATAACTTAAAGGTAACTTTAAGTAAAAGAATGCATAGGTATCATCCATCTTAAAAAAAAAATGAAGCTAGATATTAGTGTTCGAACAACAGTTAATGCATGACCATTCATGAAATACACCATTTAAACAGATGCGTCACATGTATAAATATGTGATAGTTTAACTTCTATTTCCTGTTACAGCATAAACTTTGCTAACCTCATCAAAATCTAACAAAACTGTTTAACCTGATTGAAAACTTTCCAAAATAAACTCTAAATAACCCTTTCCATCTTCCCTTTAACACAGTACATGCTCAATGTGTCAATTAAACTATAACTACTGTTTTTATGATCTATTATCCCAGTGATTTAGTACTTCTGGAAACTTACTGAACCACTATAAAGTTTCTGAACTATAAAGAGCTAAAGAATAGAATATATTATTCCCACCAATTTTCAATATTTTTCCTATATCCAGTCTCCTTAGGAAATATACAGATGCTTGAACCACTTTGGAGCATCCTTTGGTTGTTCTTGACCACTTGCTGGTGGAAATATGAAACTAGGTTCTGTATATTATCTATCACTGGTAGAACTTTTTCTGCAAATTTTCAATTAAGGGTTTCCAAGTCTTGGTAAGTCAACAACCTGCAACATTTGTACTAACGTTGCCAAGACATTTTTTTTAATACACTTATGAGCACAGTGTAGGGAGAACATTAGATTAAAGATTCTCCAGCTTGGGTCTGTTATGAACGATCATAGCGAAAGGAGAAAATTGCCAGTAGTCAAAACCAACACAAACAAACAACAAAAGCTAAACCTAGGTTTTCATGGAGACAGATTGACCATCAGTTATCTCCTTCATGGTAGGAATCCATGGTAATTTATATGTTCACCAGGAACAAGGGAATAATCACTTGTACAACAATTGATTTATCAGTGCTTTGCTAAATACCTTTTGTATCTTGTAAATAATGACATAATTGTAGTGACCACTCTACATTTACAAAAACAAAACATCCAGTACAAATGGTCTTCAATTTAATAGCAAAACAGGTGCAAGCATTATCATATTATTATTACAATTATTGATATATACTGTATATATTGCTCCAACATCTACAATGATTACCACAAAATAATCTATCCTCTCAAGGTCATCTATTAAATGAATAAACTTATAAAAGTTTGCTTACCAAACAGTTCCAGCTTGAAGTGCCGCAGACACTGTCATTGCTTTTTCAAAATCTTTGGTGAAAACTCCTGCAGCTAATCCATAGTTTGTGTTGTTTGCCCTTTTAATTACCTCATCAATAGTTTTAAACTTCAAGATCTGTTGTACTGGTCCAAAAATCTTGGGGAGTGGAAATGAAAACACACACAGAAATTATTACAAAGAGGTTGAACAAAAAAATCACATAAAATCCAAACATATGGATACACTTGCTAATGCTTTGTGTATTGTGAATGTTATAGTGTCAATCAACATATATCAATAAAAAATCAGGGGAAAAGTAAGAGTAAATGTACACAATAAGAATGAATGATTTTTGGCATATGTACATATCTTTTACATGCAACAACTTTTACACCTATTTGACTTGAATTGCTGCAGAAGTACTGTACTTGCTAACATGCCCGATTACTGCTATAATCCAAGTCAATGGCAAGAAGTGTTTTTAAACATGTAAAAAAATGTTTGTGGCCTTAGAGAAGAAGGAAAAGTATGTGTACGGAAACATATAAATAGTACCACCATAAAGTAGCCTATGGAACAAGGAAACTAAATGACAGGAAATTCCAATGCTACTGTGTGTAATACATAAACCCCTTTGATTTATAGACTATACTAAAGGATATAGTATATATATATATATTAAAGGATCACAAAAATAGAATTTCCATTTGAAACAAAATTGTGTTCGTGCTGAGCCTCTGAAATTATTTTTGTTTTTCGAGCTAGTTGTAAACCTGGAATGTTTGTTCTGAAGCTAAATAATTTATGCAATTATATTATTATATACTATATTATTATTTAATGAAACAACTGCTCCTTACATTTCCTGTCACGTGATGTGCAACTTGTTTCATAATGCCATCCTACTGTTTTGTACATGATGCTGTTTAAGAAAATGTTTTTGTCTGTCCCTTGATCTTTGTTTCTGTTACTACATTTCTTGTTAGATGATGCTAAGAATAAGTACTTATAATAACCAATGAAAATGCAAATCAAAAAGGATATTTCCATTTTGTTTATTATTTTTTTATCCTCTTTGATCAGGTCTTTTTTTTTAACCTCTTTTCTTATCTATGACTCGGCAAAGTTACAGCTTAAGTCATTAATGGAGTGAATAAAACTTGTCTTCAATTGATTAACTCTCCCTTTTTGTCTTGTCATACAATTAATTACATTTTTATCTTGTGTATAGCAGCTGCTTAAACAAATGTTTGCAAAATAGAGAAGAAATAGTATCTCAAATTGAAACCCAAGGAATGTTATAAACATAAACAGACATATTTTATGTTTTAACAGCTGGGGAATATATTTTATCTTCAGTTATATTTACTGAGCGCACAATACAGCAAGGACACCGTCATTATATTGAATAGCACCCCTGGGTTAATTTTACATTTTTGAAACATAAACTCATTTGGGGAGGCAAAAACAATTATTAAAACTTGGGCAAGAGATCAGCAGTAACTGTTTCAGCAAACTACAGTTTAGAGGATTAGAGGAACAAGTGTTACATGAGGGATAGTTCTAAGCAAGTGATGACTTAAAGAGCCTGCCTAGTGTAATAAGAAGTTGAAGTAATTTACATGGTGTATGTACAGGAAGAGAGGTAGCGCTAGAGAAACTATTGGGAAAAGAGGGTATGCCTCTTTAAAAAAGTAGGTCTTAATGTAGAGTAGTGTAGGACAGTCTATATGGTTAAGGAAGAGACTTCTGGAGTCTGGGGGCTATCCTCGAAAAGTCTTGGAAGTATACATTAGAGAAACTGGAAAGTATTTAAAACAAAAGCATAGATACAGTATATGGAGGAGCAAGAGCTTTGAGGAAAATAGTATTATTTTATTTTACATTCTTGAGGCTATGGGAAGCCATTGAAGGGATAAGCATAGACAGTCACCAAAAGATGAATGCTTGTTATTATGTGTGTGCCTGGCTATTGCATTATAGACTGCAGTGAATATGGGAGTTAGTGGAAGGTTATGCAGAAAAGTGTTGCAGTAATCAAGACATCATATGAAGAGAGCATGGGAAAAAGGTTTTGTTCTGTCTCCTATAAGATATGGCCCAACAATTGCAATGTTACTTAGCTAAAAGGGATGTTATTTGCAAATAGAAAGAATGTGAGATGTGAAGAGAGAGAGCAGCTAAGCAGTGGGCTTGGTAGATATTGTTGACAGGTAAAGAGAATAAATAAATATGGGTGTTGAAAATTATGTAGAAAATACAAATTTCCATGTTACTGCATGAATATTCAGTTTGGTTAAAGGGCATCTATCAACTGGTAAAAAAAGCCTCCAGAAAGTGTTCCAAATTTGTAATAAAACAAAAACAGAAGAAGTGCCTCATTCTGCTACTGATTGTTTCACACAAGTACATTTTGTAATGAAGATCTAGTACAAAAATGCTTTATTAGTCTTTTTGAACACTATTTTGGGGCTTCATTAGCAGTGATAGGTGCACTTTAAGATTGGTGACGCTAAAATCAGTGTTCTGGATTCATTGCTATTAAATGTTAGGAAGGTCATTCATACATACATCAACCACTATTGCATTATTTGCATGCTAAAAAGTTAATTGTTCCCCCTAGTAATAATACATGCTTGACTTATGTAATATCACTAATACAATCTTTGAACAACCTTTTTATAACACAATTGCTGTACTCATTAGTCTATCCATCGCTACCATTCAATCTGTGGTACAAGGGTAGTGTACTGCTTTTGACCACTCACTTGTCACGAAGCAATGCATACCCTGTCGCTTTCAAACTTTCTTTTTCAGTGGATGCTTTGAAAATACACCCCACATAATCATGTCATTATCACTATACTGCAGTACTGACATACAGCGTTATAAACGTTTGACGGTGACCTCATGCCGTTTGCTTGATACTCTTCATATCAACATGGGTAACTAGAATTAATTATATGAGGCGATTATTTTTCCATTGCTTTTTAGTCCGTAGCCAAAATACCCTGAGGTTTCATGCATTTATTGAAATAGGTCAGTTGGCTTCCAAATTCCATTTATTTATTTATTTCACAGCTAAACAAGGTAATTATTATTTATTGGGAACAGTTTTTTTTTGTCCCACCTTTCAGTTAAAACTCTGAAAACTTTTTATCTGCTAAATTTGTGCTAGATTTCTTTCAGCTCCATGATCAAGAAGATTGTTTTGACCACTTTCTGGATTAGTTTGGATAGTGAACAATTTGAAATACATTCAGCACACTGCTGAAATAAATGTAAACTCTGAAGCTAGTGTTTAAGAATTCTTTGAATTCTTCAAATTCAAAGGGCAAAATTGAATAAAATCGAAAATAACGATATCGCAATATCGGCCAATTTTTACGGATATCGCGATATCGATGTTTCCGATATCGGCAACATTGATTTTGGCAATATTGATATCGTGATATCGAATTTTCCAGCGATATTATGGATTTTCCAAAGAAATAAACAGATTGACAATTTCAATCGAATATTGATATTGCGATATCAGCAAACTTCTGATGTTGCAATATCGGCAATATCGCTATCGCGTTTTCAGTAAAAATTGGCCGATATCGCTATTTCAATATTTTCGATTTTATTAAAATTTGCCCTAAATGTTGTTTTACGTAAATGTAAAAATATGGTAATGGACATACCTCTTCTTTGGCTATGCGCATGTTGTCTTTGACATCTGAAAAGACTGTGGGGCTAATATAGAAACCTTTGTTACCCCAGGAACCTCCTCCACATTCCAGTTTAGCTCCTTCTTTTTTTCCACTCTCTATTAATTCAAGGATTTTGCTGTGTTGCTCCTGGTTAATCTGGGACAAGTATAGGCAACAGAAGAACACTTGCTATTAACAGTTTTATTCAAATAACAAAAACTTTATATATATAAAACTATAACTGCACCCAAGGTCTTAAAACAAAACATTATATATAAAAACAAAAATGTTATTTTTATTAAATGTAAAACATCAACATTTTAGAGAGACCTTCTAAAAAATGGGTCTTTTCACCTACAGTATATGCAAATGAGAAATGAGAAATGTGAAGTTTCAAGCAGTAATAGTGATTTACAAGGTCTAGCTGTGAAACAATAGAGATTACTCATGGCATGTCAGTGCTAAACTATACCTCTTATCAGGAAAGATTTCACAGGAAATCACCAGATTAACTATTTCTGCATAAACTACAGTCATTGCAGATTTTTATATCATGCGGAGCAAAAAACATCCTGCAGTATTCCTCAAAGTTTAAAGTGTAAGTAAAACCTATTTGTAAAGTTTGTCCCATTAAAGTATTATAAAGAGAAAAAATGATTAGTAAAATCCTCTCTCACCTTTCACTATGCAGAACTTGTAATCCCGCTGTAAAAATATTCCTCCTTCCTGCAGTGGAGAAGGCCACACCCCCACCCCTCTCACATTCTCTTATCTTAAAAACAGACTCTTTCTAGTCAGAATTCAGAGCTGCAGCATTGTAGAAGTGAGAGGAAAGTATCAGATTACTAAGCATGCACTAGCAGAATGAGTCATTGTGTGACCTCATTAGGGGGTGGGGCTTCACGGCACTGTTACAGGAAGCAAGTACACAGAAATGCAGAGGGGAGACAGGCTACAAGATTAAGAGGTGA
>WMED01025421.1:0-11020 GCA_019650415.1 Pipa parva
GTGGCGCGGGATGGGGGCGCAGGAGGGGGCTGGGTTTCGCGGGTGGGGCGGCATCGGGGGAGGGGGCGGCACAGGGCACGGGGCGCCGGTCGAGGGGGGCGGGGCAGCGCTGGATGGGGGGCGCGGTTGGAGGGGGGCGTCAAGGGTGCCAATAGAGCCAGAGCCGGCTCTCCTTATGTACATATGTAGAATTGACAAATCTATCTATCTATCTATCTATCTATCTATCTATCTATCTATCTATCTATTTGTTTAACATAGATTAATTATGGCAACAATAAGATGATATATTAGTTTTGCTGATGCTAAATGAATAATAAAAAAATCCAAGCAGTGGGATAATAAAATGGGTAGAATAGGACACTATGGCATCTTGATTTATAGACCTACTCAGAACTTGCTCTGGTTAGTCTGGCAGTACTCCATAATAAATCAGTGATTCTGGCAGAATGAAAGATGATGTCCAGATACAGCAAAGGTTTTTAAAGGAACATGCATGTAAACTATATGGGTTGCAGCAGTCTCAATTATCACCAGGCTTGAATCTTCAGAGTGGTGGTCACCACTCCAAGATCCCTCTGAAGCAGGGGAGTTGCTCTGGTGCTGATCTTGCACCAGGGAATAGGGGACCATGGTGCTGATCCTGAACCAGGGCCTGTGGTGGCTAGTTATGCCACTGTAAACAAAGGAGTGCTCATCTGGATTTTCTCTAACAAACCTGGAACTCTATATCCTGTGTATCATTCTCTAGGGAAGGGACAGGACCTTATACAGCAATTCCCATTCACTATTTAGAAACTTTGTCTAAAGACCTAATCATATAGGAACCTTCTGAATGTCTTTTAACTGCTATGAATGTGCTTTAACTTGTATAAATATGCAGGCCATTTTGTGTTTGTTAATGTGCCTTTAAGACTATAGAAACTGCATTTGCTTTTTCTGGAAACTAGGACAATCACTGAATTTCTTGGAAAAAGAACAACTCCCTTCTGCGTGTTTCTCTTTGTTGCCTTGAAAGTTAATTACAAGTTGAATTAGCACTTTCAATTCATAGAACCCCAAGAGAAAACCTCAATGTCCCTCTAATTTGATATTTGTGCTTGATCCTTTCAAGCAGAAATTACTTGCATTTTTCTATTATACCACAAGGTGGCCCATTGGTTTATGGTTTGGCAACTGTTATGTATTACTGCAAACATTAGCTGAACAGTGGAGGTAAAAAAATTAATAGAAAAATAGTTTTTCTAAATTAATAGAATTAATAGAAAAAAAAGAAAAAATAGGGCTGCACACACCAAAAAACTTCAATGGGTGATTTACCCTCTTATTGCATAATGATTGAGCAGTATTTTCTGTCCCATAGGCTTTAAACAGAAGGCACTATATCCTAAGGGGCAGGTCACATTGTCTTATTTCCCATAGAAAACTGTTTGTAGCAGGGACAAATATTTTGCTAAAAACCTTCATGTGCAACGTGTAATGACCATAGAGGTCATAGTGCACTCTAGCCTTCATCCCAGTAAGCTATACCACCCTTTGACATCAGTAGAATTAAAGGGGAACTATAGTCAGATGGCATCTTTTGATATGCAGTACTATACCTTAGTGAGAAGCGTTTCTCCCCAGTAGATGTTTCATCTGGAGCAGAATGATTTACTACAGAGCCCTGCAAAACTCCCGCACCAGGAAATTTGTGTGTGATGTGTACCAACCAGTTTTCCATGAAATGGTACCCTACCCCAGATATTTTTGCCGTACTTACTACTTAGCACATGTGCCCAAGTCAGCTTTCCTTCTGTAATCTCCAGCATTCCAAGCTTAATTTATGAGGTTTAAAGGTCAGCACACTGCTTAATCAATAGCAGTCAGGCATCTTTTTCGTCTCGTGCAGAACAGAAAAGAGAGGGAGAGGAAAATGTCAGCTCTTGGAAAACTAAGTAAGGGAAACAAATGACAAGAATTATTTCTTCTCTGTTCCTCATTCACTAAACGGTATTCCCATTGCAAAAGTGCATCAGTAGCTGTATCTTGCTTAGTGTGAAGTAGTCAGACAGACAGTCAGACAGGGGAAGCTCTGCCCTATCAGCCACCTAATTTGCCACTTTATTCTGGTGAAGTAAACCTGATGAATGCAGCCCAGTGTGCCGAGACAAATTGCTACTGCAACAAAATCCAAAGATTGATGAGTAGGCAAATGACCTGTGCATGCGCACTCATGGGATTATTCACTAAGGTGTGAATTTGACTGTTGAATTCGCAAACAGCGGTTTCCCATAGTAAATCCATGACAATTTCCCCACTGTAAAGTCGCAACAATATTTTAAAGTTAACATTGCGACAATTCTCCTATAATAAAGTCGTGACTGCGACAATATTCTCATTATAAAGATGCGACTGCGACAGTAGCAGATTATTGCGACTGTCTTTATCTGGCGAATTCGCACCTATACGCAACAATTTATACTTTAGTGAATCATCTCCTCAAAGTAGCATAAAGTGCTCTGAAAGTTTGTGGGGGTTATTCACTAAAGTCCGAATTGTTGTGTATAGGTGTGAATTTGCCAGATAAACACAGTCGCAATAGGCTGCTGCTGTCGCAGTCGCATCTTTATAATGAGAATATTGTCGCAGTTACGACTTTATTATGGGAAAATTGTCGCAATCTTAACATTAAAAAATAGTTGCGACTTTACAATGGGAAAATTGTAGCAGATTTGCTATGGGAATCTGCTGTTTGCGAATTCGACAGTCGAATTTGCACTTTATTGAATAACCCCCTGCGACTTTTGTAATATGTTGATGTGGTTTTGAACTTGCCCCGTTGCAGGGTTTGCTGAATACATGAATATGGGAAAGTGGAGAATAAATGTGACACATTCATACCTTTACGTGACTATTTGACCTTTCAGGAATAAGATCCTTCCTCTATGATTATTTGTACAAAGAGGCACTTTGTGCTTATAAGCTTCTGAGATGTAAATCCAACACTGGCTATGGGTACCCAGAGACAGTCTCAGCAGTTCCAAAGCTAGTAACCTGAGTCAGCCTGACACCAGCCCTAAGGTAAGGAGGACTGTGGGATCTGGTTCTGGTTATCATGTACTGCCCTGCAGAATCCAGGGCACGTGGAGGGTATAAAGTAGGAGTGACTTAGGAAACCGCATTCCTGTTATAATGTGCTTGAGACAGAGTTCAAGTGTTGGCAGAAATAGATCGGGAATTATTTGTCAGTGACAAACACTATGGGGGTTACTAACTAAAGTGAGAATAAGACTGTTGAATTCTCAAACAGCGGATTCCCATAACAAATCCGCGACTGAGACAATTTTCCAATTGTAAAGTCGCAATTGCAACAATTTTAAAATTGTGACTGCATAGTAAAGTCGCAACTGTGGTAGTGTTCTCGTTATAAAGATGCCACTGTCTTTAGCTGGCAAATTCATACCTTTACGCAACAATTCAGACTTTAGCCAATAGCCTCCTATATCAGTGGTTCTCAACCTTGTTGAGACCGTGACCCCTGGCGCTGACGTCACGTGCCGACGTTCAGGCCCGACGTCATCATGTACGTGTGTCACCTGATGATATTCAGGGCTAACGTCACCACGCAGGAACCCTTATAATAGGGGACCTGCGATCACTACCGAGCACCACAGAGGTTTGCCACCCCTGTGAGATGATCATGTGACCCCCAAAGGGGTCTCGACCCACAGGTTGAGAACCACTGCCCTATATGTTGTTATGTTTTATGCTGTCAGTATGCCTTTATACTTGAAAACTGAATTATTTTAAGTCAATATTTAAAAAATATTATAAATCGCAATTTCAAATATATATGCAAATCTGTCAGATGTCTTTGCAGTGAAAGATTTACTCAGCAAATGTGCTATTTGCATTTGAAATACATAGCACACACCAAAAGCAGATCCTGTCTTTAAAGCTAATGCATGTTTGCATACAGTAGTAAAAAAATAAATTGCTTCTTTTCTATACCAGTCTTATGGGATGTTTGTATAATTGTTGGCAGTGTTTTTTCCATACTATGCACATAGTTGCATGAACATTGCTTCAGTGGTCTAATTCTAGTCCTGTACAATATCAAAGTATTTTAAACATAAAGTATGTTGGTAACAGTGACAGTCTAGCACAGGAATCTCAGACTTGGTAGGACATTGATTGGACACATTCCTTTCAATACAATACAAAATTATTGTTAATCAAGTAGTTATTTAATATAACTACCCCTATAGAAATACATAAGTCTGCTGCCCCCATAGATACACAAAGTGACCTACCCAGTAATAGCATACTGTCCAGTCTCCTCTTCATATTCACTTACTGCCAGTGATCCAGTAGCATGGGAAAGAGGCGCCTCTTCTCCAGCAGATTGCATGACATCATTAAGGGGCTCTCCCTCCCTGAGCCTGCCTTGAGGATGTCAAGGAGCTCGTGCCCCGTAAGCCGCAGTTGACAGTCACTTTTTTGAGACCTCTGGTTTAGAAAGTGATTTTTATTGTTTTGTTTTTTTTTTATTTCAATATTTGCCTACTATGTTTTCAGGATTTAATCTGAGACATGAATTTTAATTTTATAGTAATGCTTTATTAGTTTGTAGTCCACCCACACCGGTTGTGTAGGATTTAACCCCTTGTTGGACAGTACTATGCCAGGTCGCTTAGTTGGGAATCCCAGGAATCTCAGTTGGGCATCCCATTACTTGCCAAACGTTTATTGAAAATAAAATATAATAAAAGTTCTCAATAAACTTTTAAAAATTGTCTCAGAGTTCTAGAAGAAGAAATGTAAAATGAGCTAGTCTTTCCTACAGTCATTATTTCTCAGCTGGTTGCTGATGACGTGCATCTTTATTCTGCATCTTAAATTGTTTTGCAGATGTTGTTTTGATGGTGATGAGTTTCTTGTATCAAACTGTGTTAAGCATATGTAACAGTATGTAAAGCCTATTCCTAGAGGTTCTCTCACTTGGTTTATGGTTGTTTTTGGCTTCCCTACACACCTGCATTTTACCCACTTTATACTACACCTGTTCTACCATTTCTGGATGTTTCTCTTCATTCAAAATTGCATTGGGGTGTTCAGCAGGGAAGAGCTGGCAATTTCATATCATGGAAAACTATCTTGCTTTAAAAATAGAATTGCCTGGCCCTAGAAAGTAAAACACACAGCTGAATAGCTTGTACACGGCACATTTCAAATAAAATAGGTAAAAAATATAAGAAATAGAACAATGTAGCTTTTGGTGAGTAACCAACTCTTGAGACACTCATCTGGTCTCTTCAGTCTTCTCTTTTGTGTAGCTGGTGGTCTTAGCATTGTTGCTGGACCCAGTCGGAAGCACATCTCACCAATAAGCAGTGACGTTAACCTACTTCTCATTCCTGCCACGGTGCATGTTGCCCACCAGTTACACAGAGGAGAAGGAGATTGAAGAGACCTGAGTTGGGGCTGAGTGGCAGAACACTAGCTGTATAGTTTTTCTAAATTACTATTGATTAAAAAAAAAAAAAAAAAAAAAAGGTTTTCACTTTTCTAGTTTTTTAAAAAAACAAACCTTACCCTTTAAGCTGATGAAATACCTGCACTGTCAGGTATCGGTCCAAAAAAAATTAAAGAGAGAGTTCTTGATTCGGTTTGTCCTTAAAGAGATAAAACAATGGGAGAGCTAACATAATGTTAGGAAGTCACATCCTTCCAAAACAGATGCATAAACGATATATTGCTCAGCCCTTTAATATTCATAATTGTGTTGTGACTTTTAACATAGACAAAACATGGATGGACACCCTCAGCACTCCTTTTATTGTACACACTATGTAAGCCAGTGATTTTCAACCGGGGTTCCATAAGGACAACCCAGGAGTTCCGCTACACACTGGTTGATGGCATCATTACCCGGCTCATCAGAGAGAGATTGAATCGATCTCTCTCTGATGAGCCGGGTAATGATGCCGATAGCTAATGATTTGGTCTCTGTTCCTGCTAACAGTGATCTGACAGCAATCACTGTTAGCAGAGACAGAGACCGCATCATTAGCAATCTGCATCATTACCCGGCTCATCAGAGAGAGATCGCAAGGATGTGATCTCTCTCTGATGAGCTGGGTAATGATGTGGTCTCTGTCCTTGCTAACAGTGATCGCTGTCAGATCACTGTTAGCAGGAAAAGAGACCGAATCATCATCTATTGGTATCATTACCTGGCTCATCAGAGAGAGATCGCATCCTTGCGATCTCTCTCTGATGAGCCGGATAATGATGCAGATTGCTAAAGATACGGTCTCTGTCCCTGCTAACAGTGATCTGACAGCCATCACTGTCAGGGGCGGTTCTGGCCCTATGGGTGCCCTGGCTGTACCGCCCCTTGACCCTCCTCTGTGCCCTCTGCCTGGCGTCCCCCATCCGGCATCCCCCACTCACCTCCTCCAGTGTTCCAGCGACACTCCTCCTCTGAGCGCTGCTCCACAATGAGGTAAGTGGAATGCGACAGCGCTCCTTGGCTGATTTTGGTTTTCTCGGCTCACCGTATAGAGCCAAGAAGACCCAAAGCAGCCAAGGAGCACCATCATATTCCACTTACCTCATTGTGGAGTGGCACTCAAAGGAGGTGCGTCACTGGAATGCTGGAGGAGGTGAGTTTGGATGTGGGTGACAGCGCCCCTCAAATAGATTGTGCCCTGGGCAGTTGCCCACATTGCCCAGCGCTAGAACTGGCCCTGATTACTGTTAGCAGGGACCGAGACTGCATCATTATCAATCAGCACTCTAGAAATCGCATAATGCGCATGACGTCACTGACGTCTACATACCCAACAGGTCACAGAGGGAGGATCCAAGGCTGCGATCTCTCTCTGATGCGTCGGGTAATGATGCTGATTGCTAATGACGGTAATGATGCTGATTGGTCCCTGCTAACAGTGATCACTGTCAGGCCTCATCATTTGCAATCAGCATCATTACTCGACTCAGAGAGAGATTGCATCCTTGGATCCTCCCTCTGTGACCTGTCGGGTATGTAGACGTCAGTGACGTCACGCACGTTATGCGATTTCTAGGGTTTCCAGGTTTCTAGGGGTTCCGCCAGAAATTTTATTACATCAAAGGGTTCCCCTGAAGAAAAAAGGTTGAAAAACACTGATGTAAGCTGTAAATCCATTATTATTAGAGTACTAAGGGGGACCTATGACTTCACATTGTCAACTATACATAATTTAGTCAAGCTTATTTATGCCACTTATAAGTCATTTATTTAAGATGAATTAGCCACGACCGCAACAAATTCATCATTGTAAAGTCACGACTACAACAATTTTCCATAGTAAAGTCGCAACTGCAATAATATTCTCATTATAAAGATGTGACTGCAACAGTAGCAGTCTATTGCTGTCTTTAGCTGGGAATTCATACCTATAACAGCAATTCGGACTTTAGTGAATAACCCCCATAGTCAAATGCTTAGTGTTTCGACTGGCGAAGTCAGTTGAAAAGAAGTAGGATGTGTGTCATGTGAAGTCATGTGGAGTGATGTGAAATGCAGTGACATCATCCCACTAACTGTATACAGTATATATATGTAAGTGAATAATACATCTGTTTCTATGTCACCTTGTCCCTAGTTTATGTTCAGTTGTAAACTAATTTAGTCACAGTTGCCATTGTCACTTTTAGTGAAATGGTCACCTTACACTACACTAGAACCCTGCCATCAACACCCAAATTTGCTACTTTGATGTGGCGAAGCCAAACAGTTGAATTAAGAGCACTGCGCCTTGTCAAATTTGTATCCACCACTTGGTCAATAGTAGAAGTACCTGTGCATGCAAAGTGATGCAAGGTGCTCCGTAAGGTCATGACTATCGTAGTTGCACAAATTGTTTGTGTATTCGCCACATTGCAGAGTTTGCTCAATAAGCGAACATGGAAAAGTGGCGATCAAATACAAATTCAGAGCTATACGCTACTATTCAGCCTTTAATCAATAAAGCTAATAGTTTGATGTAAATCAAAAGCACCAGTGAGCACCAATTGGTTCTTCTGTCTGCCACTGACTCCTTATTGTGTGTGACATGGGTATTGTACAAGCTTGTATCTACCACAGCTTTATCTTAAAGCATGATAAATCGATAACAGCAGAAACTATTAGAGAAATTGTGTTTTAGCAATAATGCTCAATGGGAAAAAAATATTTTCAAGGTATAAATGGATCTTATTTTGTTTTCTAAGATAGATGTGTATATTTATCTTGTTCTGTGATTTATGAAGGAGAAGGCCTACTCATTTGTGTTTTTATATGGTCATGGAACTCATCAGTGACTATTAATATTTGTACAAATTATAAAAGGATAAACAGTATCCTAAAATGCAGTTTACTTCTGTGTTTATTCATCCCATTACATTCTCTCCTCCACACTCTGCCTGCCATCAAGCCCATAAACTGGATTTTATGTCTGTGATGACATAATGACAGATTTTAGAATAGAAATTATACTTGATAATACAAAATCTTATGTTCCTTTTTCAATCCTTGTTCTCCTACCTTTGGCTTACTGTGCGCCTGCCAGGACTCAGTCTATCTAATCTGAATATAAACATAATTGTAACGTCAAGTGCATGTTTGTATTAGTAAGATCACAGCAAGAAATGTGAACAGAATCTGGGAAGCTGGTTTCTACCAAAGCTATGGTTCTTCATTTATCAGATAAGTCAGGGATACTGCTCAAATCATGTGTCTTTGTTAAATAAAATAGATTCAAAGAAAAAATGTCATTAAAAATGTGTAAATATTATTTACTGTATTATTTAAATGATTGAATTTGTCAGATAGGGGTAATTTATTCAGGTAGTCCTTTAGATAGAGTTACTCCTGTACATTACAAAGGGTTAAATTAAATGTGTTTCATTTATGGAAATGCTGAGACCACATTTAGCAGAGTGCAGTATAGATATAAATATGTATCATGCACACTGAACCAATTTTTAATTAGTCTTCCCAACTTTCCAGCATATAGGGGGGTGAATCATCAAAGTCCGAATTCGCCTTGCATAGTGTCTCCGTGTCTGTTTGCATCAATATGATTAGTATGTCGCAAATTCACTACTCCTCATTCTTGAAGCAGCAACAGACGACATCGCATGTGTTGTGCGTCGTAGTCAGTTGCACAATAGTAGGCTGAGAAGTCATGTGGAGTGAGGAGAATTCCTCCAGTGGGAGTGGGCAGTGACATCAGTCTCATATACCTCTAACTGTATATAAGTGAAAAATACTTCTTTTTATATGTCATCTTGTGCCTAGTTCATGTTTAATAGTAGACTAATTTAGTCGCAGTTGCCATTGTCACTTTTGAATAAATAGTTGCCTAACGCAAAACTGGAACCCTGAGCTATGATTGCCCTGGGTGGGTGCCAGTAGCGCACGGCTTTGGTTCTCTGCCCAGATAGTCGGAAACTCCTGGTTTATGAGTGTTTAATGTATGTCAGTTACTTCACATCTGCCGGCAACTGTAAGTTTGTCATTTGTAAATTCTAATAAAGCTGTGGCCAACGTTTCTACCAATGCTGTTGTAATGGGTTTTTTTGTTATGTATTAGGATAAGTTGTTTAAAGGTAATTAAATGTCTACCTTTTAGGCTGCCATGTGTCCCTTTGCCATGTGTACCATGTGTCCATTTGCCTTCTCTAGTTGCCATGGGAGCATTTTGCAGGGTATCATAACTGTTACTTTGTACATTTTGGGCCACTCAGGTTATGCACCAGAATAGATGGACACATTTGGTAGCCAAAAAGATCTAATGTTGAAACTCAAGTTATATTCACATTTATTTAATCCAGATGTTGATTTTGGCCATATTTGTCATACTGCTAGTGGTCACTATTCTGTTATAGAAAAATCAGTGTATTAGAGGGTCATTTCTGTTTAACAATCCTTAAGAAGTAAAATTGTATTTCCTTTGGGAGCATTTAGTGAATCGGAGACAGCTGGAGCCTTTAAAACTGTTAAGACTAATTTATTATGGTTGTCTGTCATGTTTAGTAAAAATTTTGAATTTTGGACCCGGAATGCATCCTTGTATCTAATCTGTGTTTTTTGGACTTCACCATTATGTTCCATTAGAATTTGTCTTTACCGGATGATATAATAAAGCACTGAAGGTTTTTATTCTAGAGTATGTCGTTTTCCTTTTTTTAATATTTAAAATGTTTAAAGGCATACTGCTGGCTGTAATTCCCCAAGGTCATTTAATGCACTGATGCAAGAAGTGTAGCGGAGCATAAAATTTTAATGCAGAAATGTGTGAGAGCGCTGCACAGTGTTTTATATCCATTTGTGTGAAACACTCTCTATTTGTGAATAGGCACTATGGGGCATATTTATTAATTATAATATATTATATTGATTTCATCTTTCTGCAAGGAACATTGCCTTATTTGCTAAAGTACAGTGCAAAGATCGCCACATAATTTAAAATGTAATCATTTTTGTTGTAATTTCTGTCCTTTTTTCATTACCATTATTCCTGGAATCCCTTTCATTAAAGCTTCTACGTAGAGAAATGGTAGCAAAATCTAAAGGCTTCAAAGACAATCGTAGTTTCAAAGTGTACCTGTCACCTTGCAATTGTTATAGTAAAGGACATCAATCAATAATGTAAATGATAAAGTGCATTCTCAAACAAAAGCTTAAGATTATTAAATAGGTGTTACTGTAAGGTTGTCCCGATTTCCAGATCTGGAAGCTGCCATTTTGGTTAGGACCTGTCACTCAAAATCTATTAAAACGCCCCAAATACTCTTGTTCCTTTCTTTTTCTGCCAGATCTCGCCCATGCACACTAGATCAAATCAGGGATGCACATTGGGCAGCAGAAACTGAAGAGTAAAATGCTAAACAGCACTGCAGCAATACCTCTTGTTATCCCAGGGAGCTGCTCCTAGTGCTATTGAACCCCCACCCAGTGCCGGCTCTGCCATTAGGCAGAGTAGGCAAATGCTAGGGGCGCCCCCTG